>JASTWK010001505.1:0-32268 GCA_030770225.1 Temnothorax unifasciatus
AAAAATGAGTGAACAGTATAAAAAACACTTATAAAGAGTATATATGCAACTTCTATATAATCTCTTTTCTTCACTGTTATTTATAAAAATAAAAGAGTAAACAAATCTCCCTTCTTCCTCTTTGCGCATGTTTGTGTGTGTCAATTATTCGCAAGCTTCATAAAATTGTGGGCAACAACAAAACTTTTTAGACTAATTTACGTGTGAATATTCGACAACGGTTTATTTGAAATATGTGGTAAAAGCAATTTTTTTCTTCATGAAAATGCACGCTCTCTTGATCTCTCTTTGCGCCCGAAAATGGGACGAAATGGCAATCAAAAGTTACGAGAATATTCGCTAAAATTCGATATATTGAAGGATAGAAGATCTCGGTCCTTTAGGGAGACGACACATACGAGCAAAAAAGGTTCTTGTATTTTGTGTGGACAGCTTAAACGCTAAAAAATCCTTGGCGCCAATCTCTTGCATATTTGCTTTTCTGGAACAGGGATTACAGCACCAGAAATCGGACAGCTCGTAACAATTTGTCATCAAAAACTAAAAGACGCTGGAGTGATTGTCAAATTAATTGACTTGTGATCAAAGTGTAGCGAATCAACAGTTGTACCGTTCCATTTTAAAAGTAACGCCTATCTGCGAACTCAATGGAACGGAAGTTGTTTGAAATGCACGCGTCAATGTCGGTAATAGACAGCGAGAGCACCACAGGCATCTAGTGTCTAGAGCTAAATTACTAACGGTTCCATGAATGCACACGAGAGGGCGGGTCATGCCTGCTTTGTTACTATTTCGAGAGCGCCAGAGCTGGTAACACTGCGCACCAATTCCCGCGTCACGCGTGCGTCACGTGATTCAAGGAAGAGGTGGGGCAGCTCGTTTTCCGCGCGTACCGCCCGGCGATCCGAGCATTCGAGAACCGTGAGTCGCGGCGTTAACAGCGTTTCACGTTAAGCCTTCCGCCAAGTTCGAAGCTTCTGGAAGCGATAGAGGTGTTCTCCCCGAACGAAGGCGGCCTTCTCTGGAGAGTGAGACCGCACATATTCGAGGCAGGGCATCCGCCCTGTGTCCTCAACTAGAAAGGCGCCCTACGGCGATTGTCTGGCGTCTCGCCATTTCTACCAGGATAAAACCGATCGAAGGCGGCCATTTTTGGGAAAGAGGAGACCGCACGTATTCGAGGCAGGGCATTGCCCTGTGTCCTCAACTTGAGAAAAGGTAACAGATTCCCTGTTAATCATTGATCACCCTTTGGCCACCAGAAATCAGTCTGGTGGAAGATCGTAGATGCTAATCTACGATCTATTCGATCTCTGATTACAGGAATCTCAAGATTCATTGCTTTCTCCTTGCGAGAACGAGCTGCTTCGTCAGACGAGGGCTGTTGCCACGTATTCATTGCCTTCTCCTTGCGAGAACGAGCTGCTCCGGCAGACAAGGGCTGTTGCCAACGTATTCATTGATTCCGGAATCCTTGCTGTCCCTTATGGAACGTAGACGTCTGTGCACACGATTTTTGATTTCTGGTTGCAACCACACTTAAGTATAATTTCTATTGTTTCGAATCTTGCTATTCATTTATTACGAATTCTTTGTGATATGGCACATTAAAAGCCACTGATACATTTACTGCAAGATTTACAAAGATTGTAATCTTATTTCGTTCTGTAAATATTTGCGAGATACTTTACTCTCAATTGCGTGCGGCATATATTTAATGCATTCACTAGTGTGATAAGTAGCGTCATAATTTTGCGTTTCTAAATACTTCTCAGAGCAGAAGATTACGTTTAGCTTAACTTTATAAAAGTTTCTTATCTTAATAATGGCACAAACGGATAATTTCATATTGTAATACTAATTGGTAAACAGCCGTTCCTTTACTAATGCGATATTTATCGTGATTTATCTGATTCATTTTCTATCTGTGTGTTCTACGAGAGTTAATTGACTTACATAGAGTAATAATTATTTCAGGGATAGCATAAAAGCATCTTTCATTAATTCGATTTAAATGCTCTGATTTCTTTTCTTTTACGCAAAGAACAAATACAGATTTTATGTGAAAGCATGAAAATTACTCTATGTAAGACGCTTACAAATTTCTTGATGTGTTTAATTAATGTGTGATTTCTCATTTGATTTAATTAATGTGTGATTTTTCATTTGATTTGATTAATGTGTGATTTCTCATTTGATTTGATTATGCTTTATTATATGTTTTATTACATAATTGTTCTGTGAGTGAACCCAAAGAAACATTTACAAGATTGGTATTTTTCTTTTAAGAATATTTATATCAACCACATCAGTAAAAGAATTCAAATACTTGAATCTTTGCACCACATGAGTATTATCTAGCATAATTTATGAAAAGGGATTCACAGAATGATTATACTCTATTGATTTCAAATGCGTGTCTTTCATTATGTAATCGTTCTTGCGCATACCGTTGCGGCAAATTGTTCTGAATTTAAGATATTTTCTGAATTAAGTAAACCTATTATTCTTTCACGAGTCAGTACAAGTCTGTGACTCCTTCTCCGCCTCCATATAGCCAACGTCTCCTACTGGGGCGTTTACAGAAGTTTTTGCAAGTTTCGACTTCCCGCACCTTGTTAAACGATTGTTAAGTCAATCACGCCAACATAAAATATTGTATTACAATGGAAAAATTATTGCTGCGTATAAAGATTTTGAAGATACGTGGAAATATGACAAAGCAAACGGCACATCAAATCTTCTCTCTCATATATCTGAGGCTCAGTTGCATCCAAACAGATTCGAAGCCATAAATGTGAAGAGGGCTTTTCAAATGCTCAGCCATACTTACGCATGGCGATAAAATTGGCAGGAAATGATAGAAATGGACTTCAATCTTCGACGTGGGAAGCAACAGTTGATTTTGTGGAGACGATGAACCGAGTAATTGACGCATGTAATTCTTACAAACTTATATTCCGCAATCCGCAAAAACGTCCGCTATCTCCAAGAAACGCTGAAATTGAAGAAGTATTAACAGACTTCATTGATTGGTCTTCAGAATGGAGTACACAACTAGACGGTTTAAAACGTGCCCCGTGTCTAAATGGATTTCCTTTAAACCGTACGAGCGATATTAGGTGTATATAAATCAGTTGCTAAGGAACATCCTGACTTTGAATTAGCTGCTGGTTTGTGTAACCAGGATTTGGTTGAACACTTATTTTCGAAGCTCAGACAACGAGGTGGACATAATCCAAATCCAACAGCGCGAATGGTTCGTTTATCGTTAAGACATATATTATCGACTGGATATATTCATGGAAGCGACAGAGCAAACGTTCAATGTGACAAGGCTCTATCACTGTTGAATCCAATTGCGACAAGAGTAAGTCGAGCATTTGAAACGGTAGACGAACCTGAGTCAGTAGAGTTTCAGGAAGATATTGAAGAATCGAGCGAAAATTCAAACGCACGAAAAGCAGTAAGCACTATTGAGAGTGAAATTAAAATAGAAGACGTCGAGAAAAATTCAATCTATAAATTAAATGCAATAAATTATTTGGCAGGATATGTGGTACACAAAACAATTGCCAATAACAATTGCGATCTTTGCCGAAATATGATGTTGAAAACTCCAATGGAAAACGTGACCGAAAACAAAATTTACACGCATGCAAGAGAATATCAAAATCAAGATGAAGACGCACCATCCGTATCCAAGCTAAAACGGCCGACTTCATTGTTTGAAAAAATTGTTGTTCTTCAATTACGTACATTCAATGGTTTTTGGCCTCATCATTGGAAATCAAATACTGTGCTGCAGGACATAGCGCGTGAAATGCGAATCGCAACAAACGCTGTATATCCAGATTGGTTTGATGGAACAAGCTCGTGTAAACAGCATCGTCTATATACTTTAGATTTTTTAACTAAAGTTAATTTGTATTCTCGCACAAGATACAATAACCGAGCAGCGAAGAAGTCAAGTCGTATTAAAAATAAGTCAAAGAATAGAAAATTTAAAAATATCACGCATCAGTATAATATTTATTTAATAGCATATTATTTTAGTGACTTATTGAAAGTGTTATTGATGTTTACTTTGCATGTGCATGTATGCTATTTAAGATACACAATTCATTTATGTTCTACATATTAGATATAAACTATATATGTTTCATTAACTATTTTTTATTGATTAAATTACGGCTTTGTCGAATAACTAAGTTAATATTTGATTCACTAAAATATTTCGTTATGTATTTTGTTTGCGATTAATTGTGTCGCAATTATTACATTGAAAAACATCGTTCTTAATATAAGAAGAATTTGATTATAATCATTAAAATCACACCATTTAATTTGTATTTTCGCACAAAATGCAATAACCGAGCGGCAAAGGCTTTAAGTAGTAAAAATAATAAACAAAAATATATAAATATTTTACATTTTAATCGCTAATTATAACCATTGCGCCCGCCGTGACATATATAATATAAATGTGTTTTCAATTTAATTCTCGATTCTCGCGATATTCAGTTTCTGTATATAGATAATTATATGAAATATTTTGAATATATATATATCCTCTCACACAGTTTCTTTAATTAAAACAATTTTTTTCTTAATTTAAAAAAAAAATTTGTTAATTTAACTAAATCTTTTAACTAAATATTATATTGTTAATTGAACATATAGAAATACTTAAATTAAGTATAACGTATTAAATTTAACAAAACATATATTTGACTTAAATACTAATACATGTTTAATTAACAAAATAGTAATTTAGTTGAAAGGTTTAGTCAAATTAACAAATTTTTTTCTTCAGTGTACAATATTTTCAAATATTGTGTTATTCTAAATAAAAATGTCTAAATAGAAAAATGTCTAAATAGAAAAATGCTATCTGTCAAAGTCCATATATGGAATTTTATACTCATTTTATACGCCTTTCGCGTAGTTTTATACGTTTCCGCGTGTATTGATCGCTAATCAGCAAGTTTTGCACTTATTTAAAATATCATGGAGTGTCTCTGAAGAGCACATCGTGGCATTCGTGTGTCAAGATAATTAAATGAAAAACATCGTATTTTATATATTAATTTAATGAAAAAAGAATTTGATTATAATTATTAAAATCATACAAATTATAAAAAGAATAATAATATTGCTCGGGGGGGTGTTAATTCGCCCCGGATTTGCGATTGGTCTGATTTACGTGGTTCTCGAAGGACCAGAGGGACCGTTCCCTCACGAGGTTTAAAAAGTATTGCAAGCGATAAAGCGAACGTGCGACTCACCGTTTTCGTTGCCCGGCCTCTCGTGGGTGATGGTCGGCCGCCTTCCGCGGTCCTTCCTTCCGTCTGGCACGTTTTCCGGTGCAGGGCGTATCGGGCAGGCAAGCACACAAGCGATATTACAAGCAGGGAGGCAGGCAGGGCACAATAGCCGCAGGCGAGGCACGCAGGGTCACACAAGGCAGGCAAACTACTCCGAGCTTGGGGCGTAATGATTCGATATTCGTTAGATGCGTGAATGAGGCAAGGCAGGTTCTCTTGCTCGAGACGAATATGTGGGGCCGGGACCACCACAGATAATGCAATCTCGCCGACCGCGAGTGATCTGCGCCGTATCGGTCGTCCTCCATCGCGAGAGAAACTATTCACCGCATTCAAGATCTTCCGCGATCAGTTTTCTGTGAGCGCCTCGTGCGCCGTGCATTGTATCAGCCATGTTTCGATTCAGGCTACCTCGTTACCGTCCGACACGGCCATTTGTACAACGAGTGCTAGTCATGTGGTGTTCACGTGAGAACATGTGTGTGACACCATGATCAATAAAGACATTCTCACAATACAATAACAAGTGTCGAATCTATTGACATTGCCTGCTCGGCGATCCGACGATCCTACACTGAGGGAAAAATTTTGTTGAATCAACAAAACAAATTTGCTTGGCAACATACAATCAATCCGGTTTTATTAAATCAACAAAACAATTTTACATTTTACAAAACAATTTTGTTGAGTTTTCAATTTATTGATCCAATTATTTATTTTATTAAATTAAGTACACGTCTATTATTTGAACAAAATAAAATAATTGAATTTTGAAAATGGTTATACAATAGAAAACGGCCAAATTACGAGCTATTAATAGGTGTATATTTATTCAAACAACTTGACAACGAATGTGTTCGCAATATAATGGTATCATACAAAATCATTTTTTTGAAGTTAATGATCAATTTTGTTAACTTAATAAATAATTTTATTGAATCAAGAACATTAACGTTTTTAAAAATAGTATATTTATTCAAAGAAATATTTAGTTAATGTTATATTATGTATAATTGATAGTATAAAATATTTAGTTAAAAAGAACAAATCAATATAGTTCACAAACAAAATAGTTAAAAAGAACAAAACAAAAAAATATTTTGTACAAATATTTTGTTAAGCCAATCAAATCATCCGCTTGGCAACATACAATCATCCGGTTTTGTTAAATCAACAAAATTTTTTTTGAAAAAAATAATTATTTCTCTCAGTGTACCGCGCACCTAAACGGAGCGCGAACTTCCCTACGTTACACCGCTTCGAGACAAATCTGACTTCCGACGCAGAGGAGTCTCTGGTCCTTCGACACGAAATAAACACAATTATTTTATTTTGTTCAAATAATAGACGTGTACTTAATTCAATAAAATAAATAATTAGATCAATAAATTGAAAAATTAACAAAATTGTTTTGTTGATTTAATAAAACCGGAAGATTGTATGTTGCCAAGCAAATTTGTTTTGTCGATTCAACAATATTTTTCCCTCAGTGTACATTATGAATAAAACATTAAAGATTTTTTCCAAAAGCAAAAATAATACTAAATTTGAAAATGGATTTATATTTGTAAATTTTTATGTGTATTGTCGGCGCTTTATATAATTACTATAGTTATATTTCAAATATATAATATTATGTCTATATTGTGTTTTTTTTTCTATTTAGGAAGTGCTCTACTATGTAAAGTAGCAGAAAACCGTAAAGAAGTCGAGGAAGCCGTTAAAATATGGCTAAGACATGCCAAAGAAAGGGCAGGAAAAAAAGAAAAATAAAACATTATTGTAAATGTTAAGAATTGCACGTGCAATTTATTTCGCTTTTGCTTATTTCGAGATATTTTTATTTTTAATCTTCAGTTGTTACATCTCTTTTTTGAACATTTTTAAAAGATTTCTTTTTACATGATGCCACTTAAAAAGTTAATTTCTTATAATAAAAGTTAATTTTTTTAGAATACATTCTACAATGTTTAAAATTAATTCTAAAATTTTTTTGCGATTTATTTAAACTGTTGATTTTTTCACAGCATGCAGCTGTTTGAAAATTGGTTAAGGTCATTTTGACCCCGTGTGACAACCGAGGTTAAATAACGCAAAAGAGTTTGCAGTTTTCATATTTTTTGTAACTATATATATACTTCTTTTAAAACTTATATTATAATCTATCATAGCATAAAATTTATTTTAACACATGTTTGTGTATATCGTCAAATCGATAAACATTACCATTTGTACGTGCAATTTGCGAATTTATACTTTATACTTTCAATTGTTAATTATATACTTTATATAATTTTTAAAATAAATATGTATGTGTATTTATTGTTTTTCCCCACAGGGTTTACAAGGCGTTTTTCTTTATGAGGAATGTTCCCAAACCTCTTACAAACCTCTTACAAAATCCAAAAACAACAAAAAATCAAAATCAAGTATTCATTCCCCCTCCCCTTACGTCCTGTCCTCTCCTCTTCCTCTTCCTCGGCTTCCTCCGCGATTTCTTCAGCTGCCTCCCTCCCTCCTTTGCGTCTCCCTTCCGCTTTCTATTTTGCCCATTCCCTCTTCCTCTTGCCCTTTTCCTTCTCATATGACTCCATGAGGAGCTTCTCTTCCATCCCCCTAGAAATTTCTTCCTCCTCTGATCTCGATTCACTCCTTGCATCCTCCCTACTTCTTTCTAGCCTCCTTCCTTTTTCTTCTCTCTCTCTGTCTCTCCTCTCCACCGATTTGTCTTCATCTAACTTTACCCCCATACTGCTCCCCGCTTTCCTCCTTGCTTCCAACACTCGCCATTTCTCCTCCTCGTCCCTCAGTCTCACTAAGAACGTCAGCCACGCACCTCTCTGTCCAATCAATCTTACTTCCCTCACCTCCACTCTCACTTTTAACCCTTCCGTGAATAAATCCTTTACCTTCTCCCAATTTGATTCTTTGCCTTCCCATTTCTCTTTCTCTATCCTTAGGATCACGTTTCTTTTCTTCTGCTCTTCCTCGTTCTCACTCCCCACCCCCCACCATTTCTTCTTCTCAGGCCCGCTTTCCTCGCTCTCTTCCCTCTTCCCTTTACCTCCATTCTGCTCCATTCCTTCCACCTTCCTTTTCAATCTCCTTACTTCCTCCTCCAGCTCTTCCATCCTCTCCTCCTTCCTTCTGTCGTCCTCTTTCACCTCCTTCAGCATCTTCCTCACTTTCTCCTCCATCATCCTCTCTACCGCGTCCACTAGTGCTCTTCCTTTTTCTTCCATCCTGAGAAAACTGAAAAACGCCCTTGAATTAACCACCTCTCCTTTGCTCCGTTTTCTCTCTCTCCTTCCTCTCCCTCTCTAACCTATTGCACTTCTCTCCTTCACCTCCACCTTACCTTCTTTCCTTCCACCTCCAATTTTTAAAATAAATATATTATTTTAAAATATTTATATATTTCATTGTTTTTATCCTTTTAATGTAAATCAGAATTCTGGATGTCCATAGAACGTCCATCGGATATCCTGTGGACATGTTTTAGGAATATAAGCATGTCACCCAATTTCATAAACAGATATACCATGGACGTCCATAGGATATCCGAAGGACGTAAAACAGATAGTCTATGGATATCCTTAATATCTTTAAAGGACGTCTTATGGATATCCACCGGATATCCGTGCTGTCTGGGTTTTTAGGTATACCAATCACAATCGTGATTTAATACGCATGCGTTGTATTATCATCCTATAGAAAATATGTTCCCACACTCACATTTATACCACGTAAGTGTAAAAAAATTTTTTCGTACAGTTTACACTGTTTTTTTCTTTTTTTCAACATTTCTTTTTTGTCTTACTTTAAGTCTCCTGGCTTCTCGTTAGAACGTAAAATTTACTAGATACATCGTCAGCGGGAGATGTACTCCACTCGTGGGCCGATACGCGTTGACGGTGACGATGATAACGATGACCCACGGGGTTAAAACACGTAATCAGGACCCGCCATGTCTATTGCCCATCGGAATTTATCCCTCTGAGTCTTGCTGTAGATCTTCTCGACTGGGATATTGTGCTTCTTACACCTGGTGAAGCATAGAAATTTAATACAGACATGGAAGATAGAAATAATGCGTGAAGTATTAATATTTAAATTAATATTTAAATTAAGAAAAAGTATTTAATATAGCGTAGTCTCGGTATTAAGAAAAAGCACAGATATAAAAAAAATTTAATTAAAATATAAAATATATAAAAGAAAGATAAATTGTAAATATATGAAATAAAAAGATAAAACTAAAGAATGTAAAATAATAAAATTAATATTGAAATTATAAGAAATTAGATAAAAACACACAATTTTTATTTACCATGCAACAGAAATTCTAGGATCGAGATAGTTCAACTTGGAGGTACTCAGTGCGATCTCTTTGTTCTCATCTCGGTCGGTCGCCTGGACCTCCAACTTCGTCAACTGATCCTTCAATCTTTCCAATTGTTTTTTCTTCTTTTCATATATTCTGTAAAAGCATAGGTACAGGGTGCTTCCGCAACATACACATCAGTATGACGGGTTGCCCATTCGAGCAGGCGCGCATGGTCGTTCACAATTGCGTTGACTTCGGTGCATCATCTATATTTACTCGCATATCTTTTTTACAATCAAACACGGTAAAATACGGTTAAATAAAATGTAATACGGTAAAATACGGCGAAATAAAATCAAATACGACCCGGTAAGAAAACGTTGAAATAATATCAAACACGGTAGAATACGGCGAAATAAAATCAAATACGGTAAAAAACGTTGAAATAAAATCAAATACGGTAAAAAACGTTGAAATAAAATCAAATACGGTAAAAAACGTTGAAATAAAATCAAACACGGTAAGAAACGTTGAAATATAATCAAATACGGTAAAAAACGTTGAAATAAAATCAAACACGGTAAAAAACGTTGAAATAAAATCAAACACGGTAAAATACGGTTAAATAAAATCTAATACGGTAAAATACGGCGAAATAAAATCAAATACGGTAAAAAAACGTTGAAATAAAATCAAACACGGTAAAAAACGTTGAAATAAAATCAAACACGGTAAAAAACGTTGAAATAAAATCAAACACGGTAAAATACGGTTAAATAAAATGTAATACGGTAAAATACGGCGAAATAAATTCAAATACGGTAAGAAAACGTTGAAATAATATCAAACACGGTAAAATACGGTTAAATAAAATGTAATACGGTAAAATACGGCGAAATAAAATCAAATACGGTAAGAAAACGTTGAAATAAAATTAAACACGGTAAGAAACGTTGAAATAAAATCAAATACGGTAAAAAACGTTGAAATAAAATCAAATGCTGTAAAAAACGTTGAAATAAAATTAATCACGGTAAAATACGGCGAAATAAAATCAAATACGCTAAAAAACTTTAAAATAAAATCAATCACGTCCATTTGTTTTCGTAAAAAAAAATTTTTCATAAAAGTGGTGAAAGAAGTTTCTGTGAAGTTGGCACCTTACTTTAAAAAATCGAAAATTTTATCAACAGTTCCATTTGCACCCGCAATAGTTCTACAGTTCTTGATAGGTTTTAGAAATAGTTTCGTTGATTTAGTTGAAAAACATGATTTGAAAATATGAGGTGCTAACTTCCCGTGGCACCTCATGTTTCGAAAAAATTAATTTTACCATGATATTTTATAGTTCTCTAAGAGTTACAGTTCCTGATAGGTTTTAGCAATAGTTCCGGTCATTAAGTATTTTTAAACAAATTTTTAATCTGACCGCGAGCACCTCAAGTTCCTAAAATACAGTTCCTGATAGGTGTCAGCGACAGTTCCGGCCTTTAATTATTTTAAATAAATTTTTAATCCGACCGCTGGCACATCATCTACGAGAAATACGGGGTGCTGACAATTTGGATCATTTTCTTCAGAGTTCTCGGCAGTTCTCACATAGTTCTAAGCATTTAAATACGTTTTGTCAAGAGTTCCAGCTATTTACCATTTTTAAACAATTTTTTAATTTGATCGCTAGCACCTCATCTACGAGAAATACGGGGTGCTGACAATTTGGATCGTTTTCTTCAGAGTTCTCGGCAGTTCTTACATACTTCCGAGTATTTAAATACGTTTTGACAAGAGTTCCAGCTATTTACCATTTTTAAACAATTTATTCGTATTTCTCATAGAGGAGGTGCCAGCGGTCAAATTAAAAAATTGTTTAAAAATAGTAAATAGCTGGAACTCTTGTCAAAACATATTTAAGTACTCGGAACTATGTGAGAACTGCCAAGAACTCTGAAGAAAACGATCCAAATTATTGTCAGCACCCCGTATTTCTCGTAGATGAGGTGCTCGCGGTCAGATTAAAAATTTGTTTAAAAAATACTTAATGACCGGAACTATTGCTAAAATTTATGAACGCAAAATGCAGCCACTGCGTTTGATCTTCTTGGCTCAATAAATAAGAAATATATTCGTTAACTGCATTTGAATAATTTTAGCACATGCTAAATGTTGCTTTTTGGGTTATTGTTTCCCTTCTTGCACTCCGTACATCGTAGCCTCCCAATCGCCTTTTGTTTAAGGGAAATTGACGTGAAAGTCATAGAGGTTAAAACGCGTTATAAATTAAGAGATAACGATGGAGCCAGAACGAAACCGTTATTCATTTGAGGAATTAACGGACATGATTGTTATTTATGGCAAGTGTCAAAAAAATCAAAGGCAAGCGGCTGCACTTTATGCCCGAACATTTCCAGAGAGACAACACCCAGACCATGGATTCTTTCATCGACTTCATGAGAGATTAAGAAGAAATGGACAGTTTAATAAATCTCGGAGGCCGATCCGTGTTCCGCAGAGAAACCAGGAGGCAGTTGATGATGTTCAACAGGCTCTTGTTGAAAATCATCACACAAGCACAAGAGCAATTGCCGTAGATTTACATATGAATCATATAACAGTTCATAAAATAATTAAACATTCTTTGGGTCAACATCCATTCAAACGGCACACAACACATAAACTTAGATCTCGTGATATGCCACGACGATTAAATTTTTGTGAATACGTTCTTGATCATGTAAGTTAATTTAAATTTACTTTTATTATAACATACTTAGACATTGTTATTATTTATCAACTTGTGTCGTCAATTTTATATTAAATTATTCAATTTTTGCAGGTGGATTTCAATGATGCCGGAAATGATCAATTTTTGAAAAATATTCTCTGGACGGATGAAGCAACTTTTGGGAGTGATGGATGCATAAACCGTCATAATGAGCATCACTATGCAGAACGCAATCCACACTGCATAAAAGAAAAAATGTTCAAGGACGGTGGACTGTAAACGTGTGGTTGGCAATTATAGATGATCACATCATTGGCCCCGAATTTATTGAGGGAAATGTGAATGCACGTTATTATTCACAATTTCTTCTCCATCGGCTTGATGAATTATTAGAAAATGTGCCACTAGCTATTAGGCTAGAAATGATATTCCAACAAGATGGACATCCCGCCCACACTTCTCTTTTGGCGAGAACTGTTTTAAATAGAAAATTTCCTGGGAGATGGATCGGACTTCATGGTCCTCAAGAGTGGCCACCACGTTCTCCCGACCTTACGCCTATGGACTTTTTCGCGTGGGGCTTTTTAAAGAATAAAGTATACGATACTCTCCCCGTAAATGAGGAAGGTTTAAAAAATAGAATTCGCAACGCATGTGCAGAAATCACTCCTGCCATGCTAAACAGAGTGAGAGAAAATTTCATGCGCAGAATCGCGTTATGTTTAGAGGAAGATGGCAATCACATCGAACATCTGTTATAAGCATATAAATTTATTTATTATTTATTGTAATTATAATTGTATTTTTTGTAATATATATGTTTAATGTTCCTTCATTTTATTATTATGTTAATTCATTATGAATATCTGTGTTAAACATTTGTATTATTAAACATATCTTTTATCTATATTTTTGAACTATACCTGAGTAAAAGCTAATTTCCCCTGCCTTACTCACTCACTGTCGGACTTGCAATTTAAGGTTTGATTCTCAAATTCGTACGAAAAATTTTGGTATACGAAAATGACGGCGCGTTCACTGATTGGCATATAACTTTTATATCTTAAATTATATGTCAGTCCGTGAACGTATAGCACCACTTTGTAATAATAAGATAAATAATTAATTAAAGATAATAACAGTTATATGCCAATCAGTGAACGCGCCGTCATTTTCGTATACCAAAATTTTTCGTACGAATTTGAGAATCAAACCTTAAATTGCAAGTCCGACAGTGAGTGAGTGAGGCAGGGGAAATTAGCTTTTACTCAGGTATAGTTCAAAAATATAGATAAAAGATATGTTTAATAATACAAATGTTTAACACAGATATTCATAATGAATTAACATAATAATAAAATGAAGGAACATTAAACATATATATTACAAAAAATACAATTATAATTACAATAAATAATAAATAAATTTATATGCTTATAACAGATGTTCGATGTGATTGCCATCTTCCTCTAAACATAACGCGATTCTGCGCATGAAATTTTCTCTCACTCTGTTTAGCATGGCAGGAGTGATTTCTGCACATGCGTTGCGAATTCTATTTTTTAAATCTTCCTCATTTACGGGGAGAGTATCGTATACTTTATTCTTTAAAAAGCCCCACGCGAAAAAGTCCATAGGCGTAAGGTCGGGAGAACGTGGTGGCCACTCTTGAGGACCATGAAGTCCGATCCATCTCCCAGGAAATTTTCTATTTAAAACAGTTCTCGCCAAAAGAGAAGTGTGGGCGGGATGTCCATCTTGTTGGAATATCATTTCTAGCCTAATAACTAGTGGCACATTTTCTAATAATTCATCAAGCCGATGGAGAAGAAATTGTGAATAATAACGTGCATTCACATTTCCCTCAATAAATTCGGGGCCAATGATGTGATCATCTATAATTGCCAACCACACGTTTACAGTCCACCGTCCTTGAACATTTTTTTCTTTTATGCAGTGTGGATTGCGTTCTGCATAGTGATGCTCATTATGACGGTTTATGCATCCATCACTCCCAAAAGTTGCTTCATCCGTCCAGAGAATATTTTTCAAAAATTGATCATTTCCGGCATCATTGAAATCCACCTGCAAAAATTGAATAATTTAATATAAAATTGACGACACAAGTTGATAAATAATAACAATGTCTAAGTATGTTATAATAAAAGTAAATTTAAATTAACTTACATGATCAAGAACGTATTCACAAAAATTTAATCGTCGTGGCATATCACGAGATCTAAGTTTATGTGTTGTGTGCCGTTTGAATGGATGTTGACCCAAAGAATGTTTAATTATTTTATGAACTGTTATATGATTCATATGTAAATCTACGGCAATTGCTCTTGTGCTTGTGTGATGATTTTCAACAAGAGCCTGTTGAACATCATCAACTGCCTCCTGGTTTCTCTGCGGAACACGGATCGGCCTCCGAGATTTATTAAACTGTCCATTTCTTCTTAATCTCTCATGAAGTCGATGAAAGAATCCATGGTCTGGGTGTTGTCTCTCTGGAAATGTTCGGGCATAAAGTGCAGTCGCTTGCCTTTGATTTTTTCGACACTCGCCATAAATAACAATCATGTCCGTTAATTCCTCAAATGAATAACGGTTTTGTTCTGGCTCCATCGTTATCTCTTAATTTATAACGCGTTTTAACCTCTATGACTTTCACGTCAATTTCCCTTAAACAAAAGGCGATTGGGAGGCTACGATGTACGGAGTGCAAGAAGGGAAACAATAACCCAAAAAGCAACATTTAGCATGTGCTAAAATTATTCAAATGCAGTTAACGAATATATTTCTTATTTATTGAGCCAAGAAGATCAAACGCAGTGGCTGCATTTTGCGTTCATAAATTTTAGCAATAGTTCCGGTCATTAAGTATTTTTTAAACAAATTTTTAATCTGACCGCGAGCACCTCATCTACGAGAAATACGGGGTGCTGACAATAATTTGGATCGTTTTTTTCAGAGTTCTCGGCAGTTCTCACATAGTTCCGAGTACTTAAATATGTTTTGACAAGAGTTCCAGCTATTTACTATTTTTAAACAATTTTTTAATTTGACCGCTGGCACCTCCTCTATGAGAAATACGAATAAATTGTTTAAAAATGGTAAATAGCTGGAACTCTTGTCAAAACGTATTTAAATACTCGGAAGTATGTAAGAACTGCCGAGAACTCTGAAGAAAACGATCCAAATTGTCAGCACCCCGTATTTCTCGTAGATGAGGTGCTAGCGATCAAATTAAAAAATTGTTTAAAAATAATTAAAGGCCGGAACTGTCGCTGACACCTATCAGGAACTGTATTTTAGGAACTTGAGGTGCTCGCGGTCAGATTAAAAATTTGTTTAAAAATACTTAATGACCAGAACTATTGCTAAAACCTATCAGGAACTGTAACTCTTAGAGAACTATAAAATATCATGGTAAAATTAATTTTTTCGAAACATGAGGTGCCACGGGAAGTTAGCACCTCATATTTTCAAGTCATGTTTTTAAACTAAATTAACGAAACTATTTCTAAAACCTATCAAGAACTGTAGAACTATTGCGGGTGCAAATAGAACTGTTGATAAAACTTTCGATTTTTTAAAGTGAGGTGCCAACTTCACAGAAACTTCTTTCACCACTTTTATGAAAAATTTTTCTTTACGAAAACAAATGGACGTGATTGATTTTATTTTAAAGTTTTTTAGCGTATTTGATTTTATTTCGCCGTATTTTACCGTGATTAATTTTATTTCAACGTTTTTTACCGCATTTGATTTTATTTCAACGTTTTTACCGTATTTGATTTTATTTCAACGTTTCTTACCGTGTTTAATTTTATTTCAACGTTTTCTTACCGTATTTGATTTTATTTCGCCGTATTTTACCGTATTACATTTTATTTAACCGTATTTTACCGTGTTTGATATTATTTCAACGTTTTCTTACCGTATTTGAATTTATTTCGCCGTATTTTGCCGTATTACATTTTATTTAACCGTATTTTACCGTGTTTGATTTTATTTCAACGTTTTTTACCGTGTTTGATTTTATTTCAACGTTTTTTACCGTGTTTGATTTTATTTCAACGTTTTTTTACCGTATTTGATTTTATTTCAACGTTTCTTACCGTGTTTAATTTTATTTCAACATTTTCTTACCGTATTTGATTTTATTTCGCCGTATTTTACCGTATTAGATTTTATTTACCCGTATTTTACCGTGTTTGATTTTATTTCAACGTTTTTTACCGTGTTTGATTTTATTTCAACGTTTTTTTACCGTATTTGATTATATTTCAACGTTTTTTACCGTATTTGATTTTATTTCAACATTTTTTACCGTATTTGATTTTATTTCGCCGTATTCTACCGTGTTTGATATTATTTCAACGTTTTCTTACCGGGTCGTATTTGATTTTATTTCGCCGTATTTTACCGTATTACATTTTATTTAACCGTATTTTACCGTGTTTGATTGTAAAAAAGATATGCGAGTAAATATAGATGATGCACCGAAGTCAACGCAATTGTGAACGACCATGCGCGCCTGCTCGAATGGGCAACCCGTCATACTGATGTGTATGTTGCGGAAGCACCCTGTACAATCAATTCATGCACACAAGCTGCACAATATAGAAACATGAGATATATATAAAGCCACACTTTTTCCTAGCTTTCTTTCTTGTGTTAAAGAAAAAAAACCTCTAAATTGTACAAAAAATTTGTAAATAAAACAGTCTCTACATTTAAGCAAAATATTATTTAAATTAAAATTATATCTAGAGTCTTCGTGTAGGTACAAAATTTATAACTTATTAAATTTAAATTAATAAATAATAACTTACTTCGTAAATAAGTTGTTATTGTTTATTAATATAAATTTAATTATTTATTATGAATTTATTACTAATAATATTCATTATTTGATATATGTATATGTATAATATGAATGAAAAATAACATACACTTTTTCCTTCACCGAGTCGCGTTTTGCCTCTCGTTTAGCGTCATTTACTTGCAACTCGCATTCGGTTATGGCTTTTTTCTTCGCGTCAATCTTTGCCTTTAGATTCTCCATGGATTTCGCGTGTGTTTTTGGTACAGAACGCCGATGGTTACACAGTATGGCGACGGCGCGATTGGCTCGACGCGACGGTACGAGAGAATCTTCTCCGCCTCTGTGTCGTTGGGGTCCGTTAGTTCAAGCTTTTGCTGCAGCATCCACGACGCGTTATAAGTTCTGAATACTTTGGCGGTAAGACCCTCCATCAGCTCGTTCAGATGTTTTTTCATCACAGTGGTGTTGATAATACGATCGAATAAATCATCCCCGGGTGATTTATTTTCCATGAAGAGCTGCAGATTCTTAAAGACGCGCTCTTCCACTGGCACTTCGTTGTAATATCGAATAGAATCTTTACCTGTGGATAATTAATTCCATAGAATCACGTAATTATATTATATTATAATATTAAGAGATAAAAAAACCTATTTTAATTATAAGTATATTGATTATGTATCACAATTGCAATAATTCAATTATTACCTAAGAAATCAAATACGACGACGTATTCCTTGCCGTCCTTCTGCTCATGTAGCTTGATATGCTCCACTCGCAACGAGCAACAGCCCACAGTATCCGCCTGATCCTTGTCCTTCTTGTTACCGGCTCTGAGCGCCAGTTTGTCAATGAAATACAGAGCCACAGCTCGCTGTTTAATGATCATCTCCTCGCTTTCCCAATCATCTCGATACTCCGCGCGAATCTTGTCGATCGACTTCGCCAGCTTCCGCGCCGTCTCGTACTTCTGCCAATCCATCTTACCTTTGAGACTGCTGGATGGACTCAGCATCATGTACTTCACCTTGTTCTGAATGTTCTCCTTCCAGGACGCGAGCCATGTGACACTGGAATCGTGTCGCACCTCCTTCCACTTGTGACCGGCCGGTGGTTTTGGTATATTTGAGTCCTTTGAACAATTAATGATCACGTCCTCCGGCAACACTCGCTTCTTTAGCTTGCCAATCTTGGGATGCTTGCCACGACCCTTGAACAAGCCGGGCTCAATTTTGAAGTTACCGATTTTTTCCTTATGGCCGTCAATGGTGCAGAAGCCATACTCCTTCTGTATCTCCTCGTTCTTCTCCTTGATCTTCTGCTTCTCCTCCTTCGTCATAGCCTGGCGTTTCTGCAAGAAGTACGCGTGCATCTCCTCGAAGTTGCACTTGGTCAGATCGATGATGTTGGCGCGCTCCGACTCGGTCATCTCCTCTCGCCAGTCGTCGAAGAAGTTATTGTTAAACGTAGCCTTGGTCGTGTAGGAATGGTTAAGCATGCGCGCGTAAAAGGTTGCAACTTCCTCCGTCTTCTCACTCAGCTTCATCTCCTTGCTGTTATAGTAAAACTTTACGGTAGGGGGTAAGCGTTCGTAGGATGGCGCAAATACTGGTCCTTTGTGTTCCAAAAAATGCCATTTCGTGGCATCGTTCTTCTTCTCTTCCTTCCACCATTCCCAAACTTCCTGCTGCTTCTCTTGCTTCTTCTTCCTCGGACTTGAATTGTCGCCTTCTGCTTTCACCTTTGTATTCGTCGAATCCATGCTACCGTCTTCCTTCATCGGTTCATCTAAGTCTTGTGACATATCCCAATAAACAAGGAACATTAAATTAACATTTAGAAATATTAACTTTATGTGTATTTTTTAAACGTTTGTTAATAATATTATACACATATTTGAAAAATATTATTTTGTAATATAATTTTTCTGAATGTTGTTAAAATATTTTAAAAACGTTACAGAAAATATTTTTTAAATGTTACTCTGACATTTATTTGAGATCAATGCAACAGCTTAAATTCTTTGTAATTTGGACTTAGAAATAACGTTGGTAGTATATCAATTTTCTGTTGTTATAAAGTTATTGTTTTATATTGTGCGCAACGCTCATTGCGACAGCCATTATTCTATATACGATGCGTGAGTGCATATACACGTGTGTGGATCGAGCAGTTCGGAGTGCTCTTCATTTACAGTATATTTATGTAAGCTATTTTTTACTGTATATCCCCGTAGGGTTCACAGTCTAGATATCTTACGGCGTTTTCGAAGGGACGTACCCAACCCTATCCCACTCATCCATTTCCTTTGGACCAACGGTTTAACGTCTCTTCCGAAAAACGGAGCCCAGTTTTTCTGCACAAGATCCTATCTTGCACGGAGGGCGTAGTTTCTTCGGAAAAAAAACTTTTTCCATGTTACATGGCTCTAGCGGACTCGAACCTGGTTCCTCAGGTTACGAGTCTGGCGCTCTACCACTAGACCACACTGCCGCCCTTACAGTATATTTATGTATAAGTAAGTAACTATTATATTCTAAAAATTGTATATTAATGATAAGAACTTAATTTATCATACGTCCCAGGGAGAAGACTGATGTTGAATCGACGTCAATTCAACGACGATTCACCGAAAACTCATCAACATCAAATAAAGAGTTGCTTCTTTCTAAGTTACGTGTGTTCAAAACCCTAAAAATATTGTTTAAAATTAAGAGATTATCACTAATATAAGAATATGCAGACAGTTATTCGATACTGATCGAAATACGCGTGTCGCGGCTTCTTGCCGATCATTGGTCGCCGATCTGTAGCTAGCGCCGGCGTCTACAGCAATGTATTCCTACGCGCTCAAATATAGGCTCGTGCGTGCATGGTCCTGCGTCCTGCGAGTCCGTTGTAGAAAGTGGTCGTCAATGGTCATCGTCAAGTCGTTTTTACTCTCGTGTTATTTAAGCTCGTGTTGTATGCTTGTATCGTTTTTTTACTCGTGTCGTTTTGTGTTGTATATATGCTTGTGTCGTTTTTACGCTCGTGTCGTTCGACGCTCGCATTGTGAGATTTACGTCGCGTTACGTGTACGAACGTGTGCGATGACACGCTACCATTGCAGTCACACAGTATCTCACATATAAACATGCAAATAATGTATTTTCTGTTAAGACATCAATATTTCATCATTTCAATATCGATTTGAAGCTATTTTGATTCGGCTGTCAAATACAATAACATTGCCATTATATAGAATGCAATGTAAATAAAAAATTATATTGTATTAGCAGACATTAATAATATAAAGATTTTATGATTTGAGCATAATAATTGCGTTACAATTAATTTTTTTAGGCTTCCATTTCCATAAAATACTTAGTTGCTTTATAACTATAAAAGTCACAACAAAATTCTTGTTTGTAATTTGGCAATTGTTTTAAAAATTAAAATATTATACAATAGGTACATACATTCAGTACCACATTCGCTCATTTATTAAACAAGAAATTAAATAAAGCAACTAATTAAATATTAATATTTAAATATTAATACAATAAGATATTTGAGAAGAAAGGAGGAGAGGATAGAGGAGTTGGAGGAGAAGGTAAGGAAGATGGCGAAGAAGAAGAAAGAGGCGGATAAAAAGAAGGAGGAGAGGATATAGGAGCTTGAGGAGAAAGTAAGGAGAATGGAGAGAAAGATGGAGAGAATAGAACAAAATGGAGGCAAAAGGAACAGGGAGGACATCGAGGAGAGTGTGGGGGTAAAGAGGAAATAGTGGGCGGGGGTGGGCGAGAGAAACGAGGATGAATTAAGGAAAAGAAACGTAATCTTAAGGGTGGAAAAGGAGGTATGGGGAGACAAGGGTTCGCACTGGGAGAAAGTAAAGGATGTATTTTCGGAAGGACTAAAAGTAAGGGTGACGGTGAGGGAGGTGTTTGTGGTGGGACAAAGAGGAGCGTGGTTAACGCTATTGGTGAAGCTGAAAAACGAAGAGAAGAAATAGCGGGTGATAGAAGCGAGGAGAAAGGCGGGAAATAGTGTAGGAGTAAAGATCGGTGAGGACAAGTCGGTGGAAAGGAGAGATAGAGAGAGAGAGAGAGAGAGAGAGAGAGAGGTGAGAGAGGAGAAAATAAAAGGGAGAATAAGCAAAAGTACAGGGAGATCAGAGGAGAATGAAATCTCCAAAGATATGGAAGAGAAATTGCTCATGGAGTCAGACGACGATAAGGAGGTTAGAGGGAAGAGGGATTGGATCAATTGAGGATAGGACGAGTTAGGGGGAGCGGGGGCCAAGGATGGGGCCGGTACAAGAGCGGAGAAGAAGGAAGACGAAGGGGAACAAGAGGAACAGATGCTAAATGTCATATTTTGTTTTTGATTTTGATTTTGATCTTGATGTTGATTTGGATTTTGATTTTTGTTTATGATTTTGATTTTTTTATTTTGATTTTTTTATTTTGATTTTTTTGATTTTGACCTTGAGTCTGTTGTGTGGATTTTGAAGCGTGAAATTGTAAGAGGTTTGGGTTCCTCGTAAAAACAAAACGCCTTGTAAGCCCTATGAGGATATGCAATAAACAGTATACATACATACATACATACAATAAGATATTTGTATTTGTATTTATCTACCTAATGTATACATAGAAATAAATAATTATTAGTTACAACTTTTAATTAAATTTTTATTTATATTTTAATAAAAAATGAGACATATGAATCTTTTTTTGCATTATATGTCGAAATAAAATTATATTTCCAAGTTTCGCTACTCATGTTATCAAATATTCAATATTGATCATCAAATATTTAATAATATTTGATAAAATATTGAAGACTAGATTTGTAATGTAATAGTGGTTTAATATTATTAGTGTATATTTAATTAGTGTAAGTTAATTTCATATTTGTTATAAACCAATTTTTAGAAATGTTGTTTGAATTGCATATTTATTTTTACTGACAAAGGACAACAAAAAAGATAATTTTTTGATATATTTTACGAATATATCTAATATACTATTGAACAATAAGTAGTGGAATGACTGAAATGTGAAAATATTTATTTATTTTAACGCATAATACAAGAAAGAGTTTATATGTTTTTTTGCTTCTGATAATCTACTTCAATATAGAACCGATTTCACAGTCTTCGATTAACTTGATCCTTCAATTAAACTTACTCTTCATCTCTTTCTAACTGTCCCCCTTATTGGAAAAAGCCGAAGAGTGAATTTAATCGGAGACGGTGAAATCGGCCCGGCCATAGCTGCAGTGCACTCAGAGAAAAAATTTGTACCAGCAACTAGAAATTTGTGGATAAATATAGCACCTCAACTATGTATAATATAATTGTAATAACAACAATAAATAAATTATATAAACTACAAAAAATAGTGGCATTAACAAAAAATATATTGTGTATGCAAAAAGTATCGGTAATTGTTTACAGTAACTAACACAGCTCGGATTACTTTGACCTTGACATATGTTGTCAAGGTCACTCTCCTGAGTGACCTTCAGAAAGTTTTAGTCGGCGGTCGCTGCTTATTAAAAAGTTATAAACAAAAAAAGTTTGGAAAATATAGCAGCTATTTTGAGTATTGGAAGGCATATATTTAAATAACTAATATATATGTTGAAATAGTTCACGCATACACTTTTCACGCGAGACGAGTTGTCACAGGTTCGTGGCGCGCTTTACAAGCTCGTTTATTGTATATCTTCGTTTCGCGTGGTAAGTGCGGCAGTCCCTGTTTGTTTACGTTTGAAATTCTTCATATATTTCCGACACAGAATATCTTCGTTAAAGCAGGGCATACACACGTATGTATGCCCTGCTTTATAGAAATTGTGATTTTCGTTAAAGCAAGGCACACACATACATAATGTTTATCATCACTTTAAAGGTATTTAAGTGTTTAAAGTGACGCGCTTTAAAAGTATATAAGTGTTTAAAGCGCGTCATCTATAACTTATGTAGGTTAGTGACGCGCTTTAAAAGTATTTAACTGTTTAATTCGGATTATGTTAAAAATAGCGAGCAACAAAATCAAGGATACATAATCAATTCGGAAATCTGTTCAATTTATGACTTTAGGGCGTTGTGCTGGTGTAAGATAAGCTAAGGGTTGTTTTTAAGAATTAAGGGTGGAGCAACAAAATCGGATTTGTTAAAAATAGCGAGCAACAAAATCAGGGATACACAATCAATTCGGAAATCTGTTCAATTTATGACTTTAGAGCGTTGTGCTGGTGTAGGATAAACTAAGGGTGGTTCTTAAGGATTAAGGGTAGAGCAACAATATCGGATTTGTTAAAAATAGCGAGCAACAAAATCAGGGATACACAATCAATTCGGAAATCTGTTCAATTTATGACTTTAGAACGTTGTGCTGGTGTAGGATAAGCTAAGGGTGGTTTTTAAGGATTAAGGGTGGAGCAACAAAATCGAATTTGTTAAAAATAGCGAGCAACAAAATCAGGGATACACAATCAATTCGGAAATCTGTTCAATTTATGACTTTAGAGCGTTGTGCTGGTGTAGGATAAGCTAAGGGTGGTTTTTAAGGATTAAGGGGGTCATTCCGTGTGACGGCCGTTTTTTTTAGCTTTTTTCGGGATTTTTTTTTGACGAACAATAAAAACATAGAACTTCAAACTTTTTACCATTTATTTATTAACATTTCAGCAGTAACTCAAATTTTTTTTAGGCCAAAATTTTTACTCAATTATGAGTTAAAGGCACTCATGTCGAAAAAAAGTTTGCAAGCGGCGCACAGTGGTCAATTTTAGAGATCTCGTATTTTTTTTCTGACAAAATTACATGCGAGAGGTCAATCTAAACGAATCGGAACAATTTTTTTTTTTAAATACTCGTTACTGATTGCACTTTGACGGGTCACTGCCTAAATTTTGAAATCGAACAGCACGCGTTTATTAATTACATTTTTACGCTAATTAAGGATGCATTAATCGAAAAAACGACTAACAAGGGAACCTCGCGAAGTGGAAAATTCTGATTTTTAATGAAACTTTCCACACATGTAGGGGAGTAAAAGATGAATTTAGATATTTTTTGTAGCGGCCCAAAAACGGTTTAAGGGGTGAAACCACTGCTCATATGTAGAGCGGTTTTTTGCTTTTCTCGATATATTCGAAAAGTATTCGAGATATCAAAAATGTTTAAAATAAAAGTTTTATAGTAAAATCTTCTCTATTCAACAACATAATAAATTTAAAAAAAATGTTTTTATTTAAAAAATTATTTTTTAAAAATATTATATTAATATTTTTTTATTTAAAAAATTATTTTTTAAAATATTATATTAATGTTATTGAATAGAGGAGATTTACTATAAAACTTTTATTTGAAACATTTTTTTGATATCTCAAATACTTTTCGAAATATATCGAGAAAAGCAAAAACCGGCTCTACATATGAGCAGTGGTTTCACCCCTTAAAACCGTTTTTGGGCCGCTACAAAAAATATCTAAATTTATCTTTTTACTCCCCCTACATGTGTGGAAAGTTTCATTAAAATCAGAATTTTCCATTTCGCGAGATTCCCTTGTTAGTCGTTTTTTCGATTAATGCATCCTTAATTAGCGTAAAAATGTAATTAATAAACGCGTGCTGTTCGAAAATTTAGGCAGTGACCCGTCAAAGTGCAATCAGTAACGAGTATTTAAAAAAAAAAATTGTTCCGATTCGTTTAGATTTGACCTCTCGCATGTAATTTTGTCAGAAAAAAATACGAGATCTCTAAATTGACCACTGTGCGGCGTCCATGATTCAGGCTGATCGGCTTATCTGAAATCAAAAAATCAAACAGTATTTTAATCTGTGAAGCTATGGCTATCGCCGGAACTAGGATAATTGAAAAATGTCAAACCGTTATTTTTTTTATGACAAAATAATCACAAAAAATCATGCCATTTGTAAATCAAATTTTTGAAAACGTGTAAAATATTCAATTTTCAATATTTTCAAATAATCCTAGTTCCGGCGATAGCCATAGCTTCACAGATTAAAATACTGTTTGATTTTTTGATTTCGGATAAGCCGATCAGCCTGAATCATGGACGCCGCTTGCAAACTTTTTTTCGACATGAGTGCCTTTAACTCATAATTGAGTGAGAATTTTGGCCTAAAAAAAATTTGAGTTACTGCTGAAATGTTAATAAATAAATGGTAAAAAATTTGAAGTTCTATGTTTTTATTGTTCGTCAAAAAAAAATCCCGAAAAAAACTAAAAAAAAACGGCCGTCACACGGAATGACTCCCTTAAGGGTAGAGCAACAATATCGGATTTGTTAAAAATAGCGAGCAACAAAATCAGGGATACATAATCAATTCGGAAATCTGTTCAATTTATGACTTTAGGGCGTTGTGCTAGTGTAGGATAAGCTAAGGGTGGTTTTTAAAGATTAAGGGTAGAGCAACAAAATCGGAATTAATGCAAATGGTTGGCAATAAAATCAGTAAAACGTAATGAACTAATTTTAAACATAATTAATTCAATATCTGACTAATTTGCAATTTTAGAGTATGTTTTTAAGGAGAAATAGCCCTTACAAAAATATTTCACCGCTTTTACACCTCATATAGATCGTTTTTAGCCCGTTTTTAGCCCATTTTATCATTTTTATGTCCGTTTCTTGCACTCTCAAGCACGCGCAGTCTACTGCGAAAGAACATGATGAGTATACGCGAGTATGCGTATGAGTATTTTTGAGTAGATTGTCCGTTTTTAATACTCGTTTTTCAATCGATGAGTGACAACACGTTAATACGTTCTTTTTTTACTCACAAGGATGAGGACGAAGTAGGTTGTCCGTTTTCAATACTCATTTTTCAGTTGATGAGTGACAATACGTTAGTACGTTCCTTTTTTACTCACAAGAAAATATCCACGGATTTCGACCGATTTTAACTTATGGTACATACAGGGGGATTTCGAGTCAGCTCGATTTCTATCCATCGAAATTTTTTATAAATTCTGAAAGACCCACTCCTCATCTCCTCCTTATCTCTAAATTGAGGTACATTTATTCTACAAACTTAAAAACTTTTTTAAAGTGTACCGTAAGGGTTAAATGTTTTAGTACTTACACTATTTATCCTTCACTAATAGATAAGTGGTATGATAAGGAGGTTGGTTAGTTCTCGCTGCGGGGCAGGCGCGGCAGGGGGAAAGCATATAGGTTAGATTTTCGTCGCGTGAAATAAACGAATTTTAGCAAATAAATATGTGGAATGCATTCAATTGCTGTTTCTTAAGGTCTAAAAAGAGTTGTTTGTACAATTGAAACCCAAATACGTTATTATCCACGTTAAAATGTGAAAATAATAAATGTGGTCTTGTTTTATTTTTACAATTTCTTGATAACTATAAAGACGAATCATTTCAGTCTTCGAGAAAGTTTTTCCTAAATATGTAAAGAATTATGTGCACCTATTTTTATTAAATTCTTATCATTTTTAATATACTTTCGAGAGTTATGTTACAGTTTAGGTAACATTTTTGCTGTGTCGCCCGTGTATAAGAGAGAGACAAGAATATAACTTCAATAATTAATTACTCGACAACCATGCAGATAATTATCTTCAACTTTGGCATGAACGACAGATTTCCATAGACGAATATCTTCCATAAATTTGAACTAATTTTTATCAAATTGATATTACTAACCACCCTCCTTAACCATAGATGTTTAATGGAGCTCTGATGGATAAATATTTTATAGACGTTAACTAGACGTTTAATGAAGCTTTGATGGATATCTAACGACGCGACCGCGAGCGTTAGTAACGCGCACTGCCGCGACGCGGCTACCATGCGCCAGTACTTTCTCATAATAAAAAAACATCACGCACTAGTATAAGAGGCGAGCCTGTGAGAGGCCTGACTGCGATAAATCTTTGCTGCAGATCATCTGAAGTGATACCTCAGGTATCACATAGCAGGGGTTTGCGAAGCAATTTTTGATAATTTGTTGGATACAACATATAAATAATTGTTTATTTTGTTGTAAGCTTTACAAACAAAACGTATATCCATAAAAAATATAGATATAAAACATTTAGTTAACATATTTTCAGTTTCAAAATTTGCTATGTGAGTATTTATGAGTGCTAAACGAGTATTTTGTACTCGTAGCTGAATGTACATTTTTACACCTCACACACAGCACGTATTTACCACTCAAAAATACTCATTAGAATACGTTATTACTACTCGGATATACTCGTACGCAATCCGCTTTAACCACTCGTTTTTAAGCAAAAGTGCCCCTTTGCGCCCCAAAAACGAGTCGTACTCATTGAACCAAATGCACGTTTTTACTACTCAAACTGACCGTTCTCGCGGTCTAAAAACGGTGAAAAATTTTTATAAGGGAGCTTTGGGGTAGTTTCCAGGATTAAAAATAAAATTACAGAATCGAGAATTGAGCAACAAATTAGCAACAAAAAAGCACTAAAAGAATATGCCCTATTTTTTATTTAATACAATTTTTTGAATAGCTGGTGCTGACTTTAAACATAAGTTAGCACAGCCACTATTTTCTCCGAAACGGCTGGAACAACAAAATTGGGAATTGAGCAACAAATTAGCAACAAAAGAGCACTAAATTTCTGTATAAGTTTTATTCGATTGTGGTGAATTGGCTGTGTCAGTTTATGGACCTGGTAAAACTTCTTATTTCGGAATAGCCGAATAGCCAAAACAGTCGATAATGTCAGTACTTTTCAATTACCACCGGGCCCCTGGGGCCCCTTTAGTAGTCACGAAAATTTACCCAGGGTTGTCGGTCTTGTGGTAGGACTAAAGTTTTCATGTAAATTAAACCTACATTGATCCTCTAGCATATACAGATATTAAAAAATTTAGGTCAAAAATAGGTCTAAAATTTTGACTCGGGTTTGCTCCAAAATCAAGGTCTTGGTCGTCTTCCTTCCAAACACGAGCTATTCCTTCACGATTTTTTTCAACAACTTTTTTTTGTGGAAATTGTAACTAGCTTATTGCTTGCGAATTTGTGCAATTCTTATTCGGTTTGGCGCCGATCTATTAATAAGTATATATAAAAACGTATACCTGTGTCAGAGAACGCTCGTTTGAGAACGTTTGTTGAAGAGCACTCGAATACTCGCGGCGCGCACCAAAATCGCACTGTAGCGTTATCAGCGGCGAATGCGATATATGTATGTGAACTATACGCTGGTCTACTACACTATCCTATATATCAGTTTCTCCCCGATTCAAGGCGTGATACGCCGATATGGGTTTGCGTGGATGGGAGAATGTGGGTGTGTTCAGGAAGACGCTCCCATTTAGTGTTATTTGCTTATTCTGTCCTTGTTTTACACCTGCCCGAGAAAAAATAATTTTGACTAATTATATATGATTATATATTATTGTTTATATGATCAGATCCGAAAATTGGCCAGGTCTAACCATGCATGATCATACAAAGTCATATAGACGGTCATATCTATTCATATATGACCATTAAAATAATCACATCTATTCATATATGAGTCACGCATTGTAATCCATTTATTACAGATCAATTCGATATTTCTCTGAAATTCATAATGACTTATATTTTATTCTTAACTGCTTTACTGTCGAGAATCTCAAAATGTTTTATTATTTGGAAACGAATTCAAAAGTTAAACACATAATTCTTGTAAAAGAAAGTGGAGATTTTATGTTATTTAAACTTAAGGATGTTAAGTCAATCTGTCAAGTTCTGAAAGTCGGTGATTAAGTATATATGTAAACGACCGAATACTGTTAAACAAATATAATAAATAAAATGATTTTTCAATATAATACTTTATTATGTATAATAAAAACCCATTATATTCGATAATTTTGTGTTATAATGTAGTAAATATAATTATTGACGTAGAACTACGTCTTTCTCCGCGGTATGAAGGGTATCCACGGATGCAACGATGCAACGAAAATATGTCACACTTTGAACGTTTATATCTTCGAAACTAATAATCGTAGAGTAATAAATGACATCTCATTTTAAAGCTTAAGAAGTCCCCTTTATGAAAAATCCAGACCGAACTCTGTACTTCTTTCTGTTTCGTTATAGTAGCGTTTTAAAGTTTCGCAAAATTTCTTGTAGATTCAACGAAAACATGTCCCACTTTGAACGTTTAAATCTTTAAAACTATTAATCGTAGACTAATAAATGATCTCATTTTAAAGGGGTCCCCTTTATGAAAAATCCCGACGATCCTCCCGACCCGATCCCGACGACCCCTTTAACGATCTTCGCCAAATTCAATACCAACTTTCCTTTAATGATGATATAGGTATAAGAATACATGTATGAATATGATTTTCAATAACGGATATTATTCTTTAATTATGTTTTTAATGCTACATAGTATGAGATATTAAAAAGTAAATATAGAAAAACATTTATTGTTTTATTTCTTTAAATTTATGTTTGAAAAAAAAATGGGCACAGTAACAACTGTGCCGCAAGCAACACGTAGAACTACGTCAACTGTCACTATTTCATGTTAAAGTATTCGTGATCAAGGGAGGCCAAGGTCCACACAGGGCTGTAGCGCCGAGTTCATCATCAGTGACAGTTGACGTAGTTCTACGTTGTTTGTATTACATTTAGCATACATCGAGAGCTTAGCAACAACGTAGAACTACGTCAACTGTCACTGATGATGAACTCGGCGCTACAGCCCTGGGTGAGCTTTGGCCTCCTTTGATCACGAATACTTTAACATGAAATAGTGACAGTTGACATAGTTCTACGTGTTGCTTGCGGCACAGTTGTTACTGTGCCCATTTTTTTTTAACATGCTTATTATTATCATAAATATTTGTGAGAATATATTCAATTTATTACGTTTATTTGAAAATACAATAAAATGTATAATAAAAATATATTTGGAAAAGCTTCAATAAACAATGAGGTACGTATATATATATTATATATATACATACCTCATTGTTTATTAAAGCTTTTCCAAATATATATATATTTAAACTTTTTTTAACTTAATCAGTGATCGATTCAATGGATAGAACTATCTACAAGATTTCTAACTCTGTATATGATTTGTCGGTGCTAATCTAATTTTTTATCCATGTGTTAAACAATAAATCAATATCTACAGTCTCTATAAATACAAATATGCAATTATAATTATATTCTGATTTAAAAGCCGAAAATTATTTACGGCTATAATATCTGCCGAAATTACAATTTTCTGAATTATGAGTAATTTGTTCTTATTACTAATATCATGTATCATTGCTATTTGTCATATATTATCTAATTTTATTTTATTAAAAAACAGAGAAGATATCTTATCTTAAAGAAAATATCTTATCAAAAATACCTGCTGCCGCAATTGCGTCTTCCTGGAAATGCACAGCTTATAGGTAAATAAATATTTATCGCTAAGTTTGTATGTAACACTACGATATAATGTATTTTTATAATCCTCAAAATCCACGAATTGCAATTAACACCTTGATCAAATTACGATCAATTTTGTTGTAAATAGGCTGGGTTCTTTGGGATGTAGCGACAACGTCTTCTTAGATAAAAATGTATTTCTTAAAGAAAGATACAAAAGGTGTCGTGTGCCGCTCGGTAGAGACTCGAAAGTGCGTACAGAGAACGCTAACGGATTTAATGGCGCGCGCAGATATACAACTTAGTAAAAATAAAAATGTGTAATAGAGTAGCACTATAGGTGTGCACGCAACGCATGGTGAGAACCAAGAAACTTAAATACAAAATAGATGGCGTTAAGATTACAATCTAGTTAGAACTTTAATCGATGATTAACTTATTAAATAATACATTTACAATTTTGTTAAAATATACAGTGTCGGTCAAAATTATTAAGTACTCATTATATGCTGTACTGAATCTAATACCAGGAGACTTCTATTGTTTAAATGGTATTTACTAAAGTGTTGATTATTATAAACGCGTTTATGTGTTTATTTTTTATTTATTTTTTAAAATAAATGTTATTTTGGAAAAACTTTTAATAGGGTATATTTTATAATTTTGCATTTCCAGGTAGACGCAATTATGATAGCAAATATTTGTGATAAGATATTTTCTCGTTTTTTAACAAAAACCAAGTAATTTTTATTATCATTTTAAATCAAAAGCTGATAAAGTTAGATAATAAATGATAGCAAATAATACATGATATTAGTCATGAGAACAAATTACTCTTAAATGCCAATTCAGAAATTTGTAACTTTGGCAGATATATATAGCCGTAAATAATTTTTATATTAGAGTATTATTATAATTGCATATTTGTATTCATATACAGATCGTTATTCCACTACCTGGATTAAAATTTTACAAATATTTCATAAATTCGTGTTTGAACAGATTTGTCCGATTATTTCGTAGATTGTAAATAATTTTTAATTTTTTAAACAGAATTTATAGTCAATTAATCACCCCAACACAAATATAATACTTATATTTTAATATTTCGTTTAGATTTATTTTTAATTGCATTTTTTCGGATCAATAACAATCCCGTAATACTCTTGTTAATTTTGTAATTATTATTAAAATTCAATGTTTATTCTTAGGAAATTCTTTAATTTAAAGAATACTTAGAAAATATTTTAAAAACGCCCTTTATCATACATCTATTTTTATTTACGTAATATTCATATATTGAAATTTTCTACATCCATATATAAGTTCACCTGCGTCTCTTATTAAAAAAGAAAAGCTCGGCAGTTTCAATACTTTCCAACGAAACGAATTCAAGCAGTTCGCAAACACCTTGCTTTATTTCGAATTAAGAACTGAATTTTTTCGCAGAGGTTGTTTTGGAAGAGGGTGGAGAACAGAATAAATGTATTTATGTCGAATCTTTATTCCAGTACAAATAATTCATTACAGTTCATCAGTCTTGCTTGTTCCTGAGGAACGGTTACGTCTCGATTTTCGCCCGAGTGGTCTACGGAAGAAGAAAGTTTATATTCATCCCGAGCGGATAAGCCCGTCTCTTCTACTCGTACTC
>JASTWK010001506.1:0-32247 GCA_030770225.1 Temnothorax unifasciatus
TCTCTCTCTCTCTCTCTCTCTGGCATAAATTATTACAGAATAATATAGAAAGTATATACAAATAAAGAGAACTTTTTTTTTTCGTTTAACTTACCAAAGCAGATAAATTGTCATTATTTTGTAAATATTCTTCTAATGTTAAAATATGATTGTTTGACATTAATGGCAATTTTACTGGAAAATCTTCTGGTATTAATGTAGTCAATAGTTGAGTTTGATTTTTATTACGTACTGCTTTTATTAATTCTTCATTTTGTTGTTTAATGGTCACTAGTAATCGCAATATATTCCGTAGAACTAGAAACATAAGATTTTAGTATTAGAAATGGCTTATAAAAATTAAACAATTACGAAACAACCAAATAATTGAGACTACTTTATTACTAAACTATAAAGACAGTTAACAATTTAAATATTAAAAATAAATACTAAAAAATTGTAACTACTGAATTTAAAAAACACTTTAATATATGTCATTCAATACAAGTTAGAAATAAAAAACCTACCCAATTTACCAGAATCAGACGTCAGAGATGTATCAGCAATATTTATTGCATCTATTGGTATATTATCTTTCTTCGTGATAACATCAGTGATGTTTTCATCAGCACTGTTACTATTAACATCTACACATATTATTAATAAAGGAACTTAAATAACTTCTAGATATTATTACTACAAAAGTTTAACAAACAAAAACATTTTATACATATAAAACTTACCAAACCGATCAGGAGTAGAAGTTTGATTAGAGGAACTAGCAACATTTACATCTATTGGCAATCTATTTATATTTTTTGTAGTATCACTAATTTGTTTAGTATTATTGCTAACATCTACAAAATATATAAATATATATATATATGTAAAAATTTTATGTATATATTTTTTGTGTGTACTTTTATATTCTAAGTTATACAAACATCCAAGAATGCTATAAAAATTAGTACAAACCATGTGAATTAGAATTTTTTGCAGGACGACCATATGAATTAGAATTTTTTATAGAACGACCATATGATTTAGAAATGTTTGGAGGACGTTCAAATATACAATCTGTTTGTTCTTCTTCACTATTACTACTGCTCTCGCTCTCATATAAACGTTTTGGTTTTTTTATTTGTCTAATTTGTGAACGTTGTGATTCCACTTCTGTATTAAGATCGCTTGTATCTTCTGCCACAGAAAGTTTTCGTTTGGCTAGATCTAAACTGTCTGTAATTATTAAAGAACAAGATAAATTTGTAGGTTAGAAAGATACATTTTTAATTAAATCCATTTTATTAAGACAAAGGTTTGAATATATCTTTCATTTACGATTTTATATTATTCAATATCCAATGTAACTATTATAAAAGAATATAGAAAAACAGGAAGTATGAAATTGGTTGATCGGTTTACGCAATTATAAACATTGTGATAAAAGGACATAACAGTGCGTATTTTAGTTAGCAAAAAGAGTCGATCACTATTTCTGCTCATTGTGAACTGAGCTAACCTATATCTACGTCTAAAATAGTAAATATTATATGAGTAATTATGTTATACGTTCTTACCGGATTCAAAGAAATTACGGGCTATTCCGTAAATCTTCCATGTGTTTTCATTAATATCTTCTCCCTTTTTTAATGCACGCATAAAAGTTGCATTATCTTTATAAGGTGGCCAGAATACTTCCTTTTTACGTGGCGTTATCCATTTAGTATGCACAATTGCTAGGCCACCTCCATCTGCTTCATTAAATTCGATTACTTTATACATTGTCCCGTTAATAAACACTTTTGTTAAAATCACACTATCGACGATATAAAGATATAAGAAGAAACAGAATACAGACCGCTTCTTCTTCTTCTTCTTCTTTGGCCATGCAATGGATTTCGCTGCGTAGCTTAGGTTAGATCCTATGCATACGCGCGGACTTTTCGCGCATGCGCAGATTGCGAATCGAGTAGCTCAGTACCATCTAATATTTTGTTACTTGTTAGAATTAATAGTAAAAGCGCGGAAGAAAAAGCTAATATGTTCTACTAATATACTATATACTTATAATTATTACTTAATTAAAATTTGTAATTTAGTCATTGAATATGACTTAAAAATGACGATAAAATGACGATATTTTTATGACGACAATATATCGTCACAAATATTACGTTTATTCTACGTCATTATTTAGTCCACTGACGTCAAATGACGAGAAATGACCTTAAATCGACGTTATAATGACGACATCTTGCTACCTGGGGTGATGAGGGTATTCAATAATTATCAGTTTCTTGACAAAGATTAATGTATTTTAATATATATGGTGAACTGATACAATGCTGCACGTTTCTTTACAATCGTGCTCGTACTCGTCTATTGTACGCTGCTTGGCGCCATCTACAACTACTACAACAGTTACTCCCTTTCCTTCAGTCAGGACTTTACAACGGAGTATAGAGAACATCTCTTTTGAACCAGGAGTTTTGACAGATATTTTTGCCGTACTTAAAGAAATGGGAGAGCATTTAGATGAAATTCACAAGTTCTGCTGTTTGGTTTTCGATGAAATGAGCATCCGTGAAAAAATAGATTTTGATTGGAACAGTAAGACTTACATTGGATACACCACTCTACCTGGTTTACCTCGAACAATAGCATCTAAGTTAATGGCTTTTCTTCTCAGCGGAGTATGTAAAAGATGGAAGCAGATTGTAGCATACCACTTTACACCTTTACAGACACATAACAAGAGTATCAAGGAAATTATACTGAACATATTAGAACAATGTGAAAGGAATGGCCTTGTTGTGATCTGTTTAGTTTGCGATATGGGTAATCGTGGCATCTTAAATGAACTTGGATTCAGCTGCAGGAAGAACAAAATGGTATACAGCATTCCTCATCCATTCAGCTCTTCAAGAAATTTGTATGCCGTTCCAGATTTTATTCATACTTTCAAGAATTTGAAAGAAATGTTAATGAAAGTTGATGTTATTCTATTACCTGAAGATGTTGTTAATAAGTATAATTTAAAATCACAAGCAGTAGATATGAGATATGTAGAGTGGCTTGAAGATAAACAATCTGATATGGATCTGAAATTTAATCCGAATTTGAAGAAGAAGGATTTAAAACCTAATCATTTCAATAAAATGAAGGTGACCCCAGCTACCAACACTATCAGCCCTCAAACAGCAGGAGCTCTTTTTCGCCTCAGTGAAACTATGAATGACTCAGTAATGGAGACAACAGCTTGGTTTATTTTAATGTTAAGACACTTATTCAAGATAATGACTTCACGTGACAGATTGTTTGCATTAAGTTTTAATAAGATGAACTGTTATCATACAGCAATAGAAACGATTCGCTTATTTATTTCTATCTTCAGAAATGCAACGATTGAAGGAGATTGGAAAGTCACTCTCACACATATGATTATTTGGAAGCTATATTAGAAATTCAAGAGATGTTACTTCAAACGAAATCATTGGATTTTTTATGTTTAGCCCGCTTTAGTCAGGACTGCATTGAAAATGAATTTTCCAACATTCGTATACAACGGCCAAAGCCCTCTGCTCTGGAATGTAAAAATCGTTTGAAACAATTGGCCATATCACGTAAAGCTGTGTCGATAAGTAGCTCCAACTATAACTTTGATGGATCTCCAACGTTGATTGACCTGATGTCAAGAAATAAAAAACCAGGAGAAACTGATACTTCACCGTCAATTATGTTCCCACAGTTGAATGCAACTGGATGTTTAACAGACGAGGAGGAAATCTTATACAAAATGTGTGGCTACGTTGTGTTCAAGCTTAAGCAGCGAATAAAGTGTACTGATTGTTACTCAAAACTATTGCATTCAGGTCCAGTTCTGCATCCCAGAGGCGGCTTTGTAAAGGCTTGTGAATTTCTGGAGGGAGCTCTTGTTTCGGTCTCAGATGAGGTATTTCAACTTTTGAAAGCAATAGAATTAATTCTGAAAGGCATAAAAAATCAACTCAAAGATGTAGGACAAGCATTGAAAACAAAATTGGAACACCATTTAAAAAAAGAATTAAGTAATTTTACCATTAGTACTTGTCATAATAGGAAAGATCTTTTAATTTCCAGATATTGTAGCATGAGATTGCGTCAGATATCATTAGAATTAAGCAGCATTTCTGCCAATAAGAATAATACATCTGCCTTTGGCAGCAAGAGCATGGGCTCAAGACTTTTAGCTGATAATTTCAATCCAGTAAAACGACCAGCCGCAATTCCAAAGAACTTAATTGGTACAAACTAATAAAACAATATTGTATAATATTGTGTCATATTGTACGTTTAATTTATGTTCAATACGTGTGCAATGATTTATTAGCAGTTATGTAAGGATTTGAATAGATTATCTCTATTGCTACGTTTTCAGTTTGATGCTCGTTTTCACCAACATCGTTTAACTTGAACCTTAGCTCAATTCACTCTTTGTCTATTTCTAAAGGAGAAAGAGACAAAGAGTGAATTAAACTAAGGTTCAAGTTAAACGGCGTTAGTGAAAACGAGTATTAAGTAATACACGATATTATTGACTGATATATAGGTAATATAATGAAAAATATGTTCCTATAACACGTACATACGTTTACAATATAACACTTTATTTAATTTATGTTATTCAATACGTGTGCAATGATTTATTAGCGATTACAATGTAAGGATTCGAATAGTTTATCTCTATTGCTACGTTTTTAGTTTGTTTAAGTAACACACGATATTATTGACGTTTTTAGTTTGTTTAAGTAACACACGATATTATTGACTGATATATAGATAATATAATAATGAAAAATATGTTCCTATAACACGTACGTTTACAATATGACACTTTATTTAATTTATGTTATTCAATACGTGTGCAATGATTTATTAGCGATTACAATGTAAGGATTCGAATAGTTTATCTCTATTGCTACGTTTTTAGTTTGTTTAAGTAACACACGATATTATTAACGTTTTTAGTTTGTTTAAGTAACACACGATATTATTGACTGATATATAGATAATATAATAATGAAAAATATGTTCCTATAACACGTACGTTTACAATATGGCACTTTATTTATGTTAATAGATAAAGTCACAAAGGCAAATGAGAGCCGTTTCGCACGCTGGACGGGCGACAATAACAACAAAATTATAAAATTAATATATATAATATAACGCAAACGTTTCGGTCCTTAGTTTGGACCCTCCTCAGTACATACAGATGGTCATCAGAGTAAATGCAGTGGTCAAAAAGTATAAAGCAGTGGTCGCAGTAATATAATGCAGTCAATGTCTCCTGATGTGAGATTCCATAAGTTTAACTAGCTTAAAATGAGTAATAGTCGGTCTACAGCGCGTGTAACATTGTAAATGTGGTGGAATTAAGTCAGCTAATATACATTGTTTAAGAAACGTAATCCTGCATTTAAATTTAATAATGGAGACATTGATATTAATCCAATCTTTCAAACACTTAACGACCACAATCCCGAAATAAGTGTGAATAAATTTAAAAAAGGAAACATAAACAGAAGAACGCATTGTTTCAGCCTGCGCGAAATAATATCAAGAATAAAGCTCTCGAAAACAATAATAGATAAAGTCACAAAGGCAAATAAGAGCCGTTTCGCACGCTGGACGGGCGACAATAACAACAAAATTATAAAATTAATATATATAATATAACGCAAACGTTTCGGTCCTTAGTTTGGACCCTCCTCAGTATATACATATATATATTAATTTTATAATTTTGTTGTTATTGTCGCCCGTCCAGCGTGCGAAACGGCTCTCATTTGCCTTTGTGACTTTATCTATTATTGTTTTCATGAGCTTTATTCTTGATTTTATTTATGTTATTCAATACGTGTGCAATGATTTATCAGCGATTATAATATAAGGATTTGAATTATTCATTTCTATTGCTATTTCGATGTTTTAAGCTTGTTGCTTTTGATAAGTAAACACACGATTTTATTTTTTATCTTCTCATTTACTTTTACCACTTCTTCCACAGTTCCTTTCATTTCATTCCGCAATTGTTCATTTTCCTTTATTATGGTGCTTCTCGGTGAATTTGCATTCTCGTTTTCACTTCTCTCCATTTTTGCCCTATCGATATCCTATCATTATAACTAAAAGGGAAATGGCGGTAGATATTATTATTGAAATGTTACGCGATCATGTTATTAAGCTGTCTCGTAACACATCCATTCGCACGACAAATATCACGCGAAATATCTCGCTACGCTCGTCGAAGTATTACATCGAGATAATAAATTGTACGACAGACCGCACACAGATTTCTGGCACTTATGCTGGTTAACGTGCGTCGGACACTTGTAACGTCAATTTTCCATGTCTCTTTATGTTGCTTTATGTATACATTATGTTATCATGTTATCATCCTGAAAAAGGCGCGACGAGATTCTCGCGTGATTATTACGTATCGAGCGATCTTAGATTAGCGTTAACTTAAAAAAATTTGAATATTTCTTATTAACATGTCTTTTTATAGGCATGAATTCACCTAACTGTGATAATAATTATTTTCTGTGCTACATTTTTTTCTAATTTTTTTCTCCACTATTTCCTGATATTCCTTTAAAAGTAACTAAAAAAATGAAATAACGTTAGTAAAGTTAATAATTAAATGACAAGCGTTACGTATATCTCAAATTAAACGTTCGGTATAATACGTTAAATCACTTCGCGACCTCGCTCCCTATAAATATAATAGCATTCCACGATATTTCCTCTCGTCGGAAAAAAAATGCAGTGACTCGAGATTCTAGGCGTGATCGCGGCGATTAAGCAAGGGACACCTGCCAACCCGCAAGCTGCGGTCTGCTGCAAACTTTGCGAAATCACGGCTGTAAACTATCGTCTGCACATCGTCTTCAATTTCTTGAGACTTCGTTTGTAGATCTTCTTTGGTTAGTGGTTTGCAAGTCTGCACACAGCCATCTTGATGTAGATGTAAGATATTGCGTTTTTTTCTTATACTGCACGTACAAAACCGTGAAGGAACTGCTCCAAGTTTTACTTGTTTGCGCCCAGCGACAAATTTTATTTCTGATGGTTGGAAGTGTATCTAGAGAAAAGAAAACACAATATATATTCTTCAGTCTAACAGTAGATTACGTTGTTACATCTATTTATCTTCCGAAGTGCAAAGTCAGAGTATACTGCATATTGTTACTAACCTCGCAAAGTTTTTGAGTATTATTAGGTGACCAGCTCTTTCCTCTTCCAACCGCAGCGATCCATTTCTGCCTCAGCGACTCATTTTGCGGATATGTTACAAGTGCGTAGCCGTCATTGCTGTTGTTACTGCACTTATATGCGGTGCATCTCGATGGCATGATTAGTACCTGTAATACAAGAACAATAAATTAACAGTACTGTAGTATTTATTTATTTTTTAACACACTATTCATCAAGAAACTGCAATATAATCGGTTTGAAAAAATAATGACACTTTTGTTTTGTGCAGCAGATTTCGCATATAGCTTTATAATATTATTGTAGCACGTAAATAATACTTTAATAATTTTCTTTATATTTTTTCAACGTTTGCTAAATAAAGACTTACCGTTCCTTCGTTGAATTAATGTTAATTTTGTCACTCAGTCACTCACGCGCGGATGACCATGCAGCGTGTTTACCTCAACTTAACCTGACTTAATCTGCCTGCGCTAACCCCCTCCTACGCTCTTCTGCATTGGCGTCGCAATCTCGCCTTTGCCCCCCTCAATAATGTTGCTAACCAATCACGGAGTGGCTGGTCACATGACCCGTTGTCGCCTCTCTCTCCTAGAGGCTCTCTAGATTCACCTATGCGTATCTAACGCATGCAAGGTGGCGGTTCCCCGTCTACGCGCTCGGCGCGATGGAACCCGGCCGACTTATTGGTGGAATGATAACATCAAATTATTGCGGACTGCGGCTATCAGGACCAGACGAATTTGGTTCCGAGGGCGAACCAGGGACAACCCTGTAATCTCGGCTGAGAAGAGAGCGGCATATGTTCTTGCTAACCGCGAATTAAAACTGGAAATCTGGAAATCAAAGTCGAGAGCCTGACAGGAGCTTATCTCGACGCTGGATGAAAACCCATGGGGATTACCATATAGAATTGTTATGGGAAAACTTCGTAAGCCAACACCTAGCCTAACAACAACGCTTAAACCAGATGTATTAAATGATCTTCTGGACAAACTGTTTCCTCCGGGAAAAGCTTTGGTCCCCGTAGACCTTGGGGACTGCGAAGGAGGGCGAACCCCGGTTACGGTGAACGAGGTCCGGCCGGCCATTGCTGCGAAGAAAAATACTGGAACAACTCCTGGCCCGGACGGTTTCAAGGCGAATACGATCAAGAAGTTTCCTGGGTCAATGATAGGTAGACTAGTACAGATCTTCAATATCTATCTTAGATGCGGAATATTCCCAATAAGTTGGAAAACAGCAGATTTAGTCTTAATTCCCAAGGAGGGTTCGTCCGAGGAATCCCCAAAAGCACGCCCAATTTGCCTCTTGAACGAGATTGGGAAGACGTTCGAGAGAGTGATTGCTGAACGTCTCTTGGATTATATGGACGAAAATCCTGCGGCCAACCCATCCGATCACCAGTTTGGGTTCCGGAAAAGAAGATCTACTACGGATACCTTATTCCTCTTTAAAAGTATCGTTTTGGAGGCTCGCGTTAATGGTAGAGTGACTTTGGCGATGTCTTTAGACATAATAAATGCTTTTAATTCAATCAAGCACTGGGCCATAAGGAGAGCCCTCCGGGTGAAGGTTTTCCTCCGGTATTTGCGCCGAATCGTGGAGTCCTATCTTACCGACAGAAAGATTAAGTTTGTCGTACCTGATGGTTCTCGCCGCACGAGAATAGTGAACAGGGGGGTCCCGCAGGGCTCGGTGCTGGGCCCCCTGCTCTGGAATATTGCTTTCGACCATGTTTTGAGAACCCAGCTTCCTAGGAACTGTCATTTGATATGTTATGCGGATGACACCTTGCTAATTGTCGAAGGTGACAGTTATGATACAGTCTACGAATTAGTAGACGAATGTCTAGAGCGTCTTTTAACAAATATCAGGCTCCTGGGCCTGGAGGTATCGTGGGATAAGACTGAGGCAATCATCTTTGGAAAATCCCCACGAAACTCCCAGCTCGAATTCGATGGTAATGTAATCTCCGTTAAAAACAAGATGAAATATCTTGGTGTCATAATAGATAACAGATGGAATTTCTGTTCACACTTTCAACATGTGATAACAAAGGCCTCAAGGATCAACAGGGCTCTCTATGGGATCCTTCCGAACCTTCGTGGTCCGATAGAGAACAAGAGGCGACTCTATTATGGCGTGATCTTGTCCGTAATCCTTTATGCGGCCCCGATTTGGAGCATGAAACTAAATAAATCTGAGACACAGAAGAGGCTCTTTCGCCGGGTACTCCGTGTTACCGCGTCTAGAACAATCATGGCGTACCGCACGGTGTCGTACGAGGCGGCTACACTTCTCGCGAGGATCCCGCCTCTCCACCTGTATGCGGCCTATCTTCGCCGAGTCTACATGAATCTTCGGGAGCTGAAAGAACAAGGATTCTTTACGGCCAACTCTCCGGCGGAAGAACGTGCGACGGAATGGCTAGTACTTTGTAGGGAATGGTCTGCCCACATACAGGACCAACGCCTATCTGGGAAGAGGACTAGGGATGCGATTATCACTAGTTTTGATGAGTGGATAGACAGGAGGACGGGTTTCTTAAACTTTCGTATGACGCAGATCATGACCGGGCACGGATGTTTTGGGTCCTTCCTTTACAGGATCGGGAAGGAGGACAGTCCTGAGTGCCGATACTGCCAAAGTACTGAGGATACGGCTGAGCATACACTCGCTTCCTGCCCTTTTTGGGGCATTGAGCGTGGTAAACTTATTGCCGTTCTGGGACAGAACCTGTCCTTGGATGTAGTGGTCTCCAAGATATGTGACTCGGGAGAGGCATGGAGATCTTTCTCCATCTTCGCAGAACGAGTAATGCAGAAGAAAGAAGAGGATGAGAGGAGAAGGCAACTCGTCGTCGAGAACGTCGACGGGGACAATGTGTAGTATTGCCGCTCCCGTTTTCTTTCGGACTGCGTATAGTATAGGATTTTTGGAACCTCAAAAGATTGTATTGCGGCGTGCGTTTATTGTTTACGGCATATGCGGGTGCTATTGGGGTCTCTGGCGTGTCTGCGGGGCGGTTGGGCGCCGGTCGGCGGCGAGCCTTCCTCCTCCTGGGGTCCGGCGCGTCGCCTCGCGCGACGCCTCCGGATCCCTGGGGGGCTGGTGGCCCGGGGGCGGTCGGCGCCTGTCGCTTTCTTGGGGTCGCGAGGGATCCCTATGTTCTTTTTATGCGCAATGTATTTTGCCTGTCCGTCTTTGTCTGGTTCGGGGTGTCGTTGCTGTTGGTCGCGGGGTCCTTCTGGGGTCGGTCGGCCGGGACTGGCTGCTCGCTGCTTTTCGGGGCTCCGGCCCCACCGTTAGGTGGGAACCGGATGCCTCTTTGTGGCGGTGGGCCGCGGTCCGTCGTCCCCTGGTGGGCCTCCGTGGTCTTGTGGCGGTGCCCCCGCTAAATGTTCTATGCGCCCTTCCCCTGGGCCCTCTCCTTGGGGTGGGCCCAGGGGAGGGGCGCAGCGTTTCTCTCGCCAAGAACCATCTGTCTTGTCCGGGGATGTGGATCCAAGAAATCGGATCCAGGTTTTTTTTTTCTTGGTGAGCGTGTTTCCCTTAATATTAACGGGTCCGGCTGACGGCTGGCGCCCAAATGCCGGGCCCGTGTCTTGTTTTGAGTGGAACTCTCTATCCGGGTAGAGAGTTCCTGTTTATGTTGTTCGTGCACGTCCTGCGGTTCGTGTACGTCTTCCTATGGAGGTGTGAACTCCCCCGAGAAACGGTACCCAAACGGCAGCCAATGAAGATGCCCCTCGATGATATGACTGCCCGCAGGCTATTATCATGAGGAGCATCTGAGGCGGTCGAATGGAGACACTTGTGTCTGAACCATTCGACTAGGGACTTAGTTCCTCGGGGGGCAAAACACCCTCTGATCTTGACCTGCGTTGGTCTTTTGTCTTTGGTTTACGTATTTTCTGTCGCCTCGAGCGTGGGGACTGTCGTGCCACGTGATGTTTGCCTCGTGTGTTCCATGTGTCGCGACTGTAGTCCGTAGTGCTGTGTTTAGGGAGAGGGGTTTTAGTGGGTGCAAGCCCCACACATCCCGGGTGGCCGGCCCCCGGTAGAATACGCGAGGTATTTCCCCTCTTCCTCCGAAACAAAACAAAAAAAAGACTGGCAGACAGTTCAGAACCCGAATTGCCGAGCACAGAAATCATATTAATAGAAAAACGTGGCAACATTCGGTAATTACCGAACATAGGGTACAACTTGGTCACAAATTCGCATAGGACAACGTTTTAGATGAAGAACATTTATGACAGACAAATTTTGTCTAAGATGATTCACATTTTACGACAATCTAACAGTCTAAATCTTCAAAGCAACACGGATGGCCTTCATCATGATTATCTTAACATAATCGAAAAGTTTAAATTTAGCGGTCGTCATTCGCATTACCGCCGCTCATGACTATCTCGTGTGCTTTTATTTATTTGTAACAGTCACCTACCGTCTTTTCACGTGTCTACATGCTCCTGATTTTCTCGCTCGACGAGCATGGTGAGTCGCCTCTTTTAACACTCTCTGACTACTTTTCGCTTTTTCTTTTCTTCTTTATACTTAATATTGATGGTTTTTAAGATTATATTCTGCTTCCGTACCAATGCAACACATCCTCTTAGTAACTGGCACTATATAGAGACTGATTTTTCCTCTCCGTCAAGCGTAATGTCTTGAGTCGTTTTTATTCATATATATATATATATATATATATATGTATATATATATATATATATATATGTATATATATATATACAGGGTGTCCTGTAATAACCGCCGGACCTCTTGTATGCAAGTAGAGTGAGTAACCGAGTGGAAAAGTTATATATCATTTTGCGAAATTCGCAATACTTATTGAGAAATTAATTGAAAAAGATTGGCCAATCCACGCGAGTAGAAGCCGCGCGGCCAGAAGAGACGTCCCACGCTCCCACCGTAACTTCCCTACTAGACGCGCGGCGAAGTGGTGCGAGGGGCCCTGCCGCTCGCGAGCCAGCGGTAGAAGGGGCGCTGCCGCTGGCTCGCCGCCAACGCGTAACGCTAAAGCTCCGCGTCGAATTATTCTCTCTCTCTCTCTCTCTCTCTCTCGCGCGCGCGCGCGCGCGCGTGCACGAAATAAAAAATATGCTGTCAGAATAAAACGCCATTTACGGTCCAAGCTTGGCTCTTGCAATTAGTAGCCTAATAATAATATTTTTTGTGTATTACACATAATTTTTTCTCCAACAATTTAGTAGACTGCGAGCCAACTAAATTGTCTGCAGACTTGCAACACAGCTCCCGTTAGATCGAGTAGTAAAATCCTCTTCCTCCTCGTAATTAAATTGATTTGATTTAACTATTACTACGTTTACGCGAGCGTTACTTCTGTAGTAACTTACGATAATTCCTTCGCGTAAACGGGAGTTTGTAGTAACTTACGATAATTTACTCCGCGTAAACGAGTGAATTATCGTAAGTTACTACAGAAGTAACGCTCGCGTAAACGTAGTATGTGACGCTAAGCATCTAAATAACTGTAAAGAATTTATTGTGAAAAATTTTATGTAGTGCACAAAAAATATTATTAGGCTACTAACAATAAGATCCAAACTCGAACCGTAAATGGCATTTTATTCTAATTTGATTATGCTGTCATTTCCTCACCACCTTGCGGTATACAGGAAAACCGCGGCGATAACAAATGCTTGTGAGCAGCGTTGGCTTTCTTAGAAGCGTTGGAAACAAATGAACTCAGGAACAAATGAAGCATCGCCGCATCGCCGCGGTTTTCCTTCGATCTCGTCGCTCCGCAACAGTAGGTGCCCAGCATTCGATCTGTGTGTCTTATAAAAATTAGAAAGAAATGGCGGAATATACTGCAAGAGAATACACCGATATGATTATCGCGTACGGAATAGCCGGAGAAAACGCTGTTGGTGCGGCTCGTGTTTACGCGGAACGATTCCCCGGGCGTGAAAGATATCCCGACGACAAAGTAATTTCGAGGTGTGTACAACGCGCCAGAGAAACGGGAAGTGTCGTCTTAAATCGACGAAACGCTGGTGCACCGATGCAAATTCGCGTAAACGAAGAGGAAAGAATTCTGCAGGTGTTTGAAGAACACCCCAGGTACAGCGTACGCAAGGTGTCTCGGATGCTTGGTCTCTCGCGACACATAGTGCACCGTGTTTTACGTCGAAACCGAAAGCATCCATATCATCACCAGGGAGTGCAGCAACTTTTTCCGAGAGATCAAGAACAGCGCATCTATTTTTGTGAAGGTTTTTATTGTCTTTATTTAATGTTTTTGCGTTATTTTTTAATAAATATTAACAGTCAGCGAAACACATACAGGATTTCTCGCGCAGTGTCGGTGGAATGATTTTTTCCCCGACCGTATTTTATGGTCGGACGAAGCTACGTTCACCCCGAATGGCGTATTTAATACACGTAATTATGTGTATTAGGCAGAGGAAAATCCGCACGTCGTTCGAGAACGCGTATTTCAATATCGCTGGGCGATAAATGTATGGGCGGGAATAATAGCGGACCGAATCGTAAGTAGTTTTACTTATTATAAGTTAAGAAATTTTATTATAAAGAATAAGGTAAGAAAAGCCGTAACAGGATGTTCGTGTTAAATTATTTTTAATAAACAAATATTTTTCCAACTATAGTAAACTGCGCGCCGACAAATCGTCAAACTTGAAACACAATTTTGGTTGGTGTAGTAAAATTCTCTCCCACTAAATATCTTTACAATTTTTAGATGCCTAGCATCAAAAATTAAATCGTAACGATTTAATTAAGGAGGTGGGAGAGAATTTTACTGCACCAACCAAAAATTGTGTTTCAAGTGTGACGATTTGTCGACGCGCAGTTTACTATAGTTGGAAAAATATTTGTTTATTAAAAATAATTTAACACGAACATCCCGTTACGGCTTTCCTTGCCCTATTCTTCATATTGAATTTTAGTCATCGGAGCCATTTAAAATTATTTAAGGAATTAATTAAGGAATTTTCTTTCGCAGCTTTAAAAATCATTTTTTTTTTGCAATTTTTAGATCGGTCCTTACTTCCTACCGCCCCGTTTAAATGGAGAGATATACAGGAATTTCCTCGAAAATGAGTTGCCTGTTCTCCTCGAAGATATTCCTCTCCATGTAAGAACAGAAATTATCTTTCAGCACGACGGGGCTCCTGCACATTTTTCACAGCAGGTACGCGAGTTTTTAAACGCGCATTATCCGGACAGATGGGTGGGTCGAGGTGGCCCAATCATTTGGCCGCCGCGATCGCCAGATCTTAATGTGCTCGATTATTTCGTGTGAGGCCACATTAAAGCCGCAATCGAGCACAGGCGTGATGGTACAGAAGCTGAAGTACAAGAAGCAATTCTCGCAGCTTTTAATACCATCACGCCAGAAATGGCGTATCGCGCGACGCGCAATATTACTCGAAGGGCCGAACTTTGTTTACAAGAACGAGGGAGGCACTTCGAACAATTGTTACATTAAATTTTATGAGAGTGGATTAGACCTACTGGGGATACCACTTAAAAAAAAATGCGCCGTGCTGTATACCGCAAGGTGGTGAGGAAATGACAGCATAATCAAATTAGAATAAAATGCCATTTACGGTTCGAGTTTGGATCTTATTGTTAGTAGCCTAATAATATTTTTTGTGCACTACATAAAATTTTTCACAATAAATTCTTTACAGTTATTTAAATGCTTAGCGTCACATACTACGTTTACGCGAGCATTACTTCTGTAGTAACTTACGATAATTCACTCGTTTACGCGGAGTAAATTATCGTAAGTTACTACAAACTCCTGTTTACGCGAAGGAATTATCGTAAGTTACTACAGAAGTAACGCTCGCGTAAACGTAGTAATAGTTAAATCAAATCAATTTAATTACGAGGAGGAAGAGGATTTTACTACTCGCTCTAACGGGAGCTGTGTTGCAAGTCTGCAGACAATTTAGTTGGCTCGCAGTCTACTAAATTGTTGGAGAAAAAATTATGTGTAATACACAAAAAATATTATTATTAGGCTACTAATTGCAAAAGCCAAGCTCGGACCGTAAATGGCGTTTTATTCTGACAGCATATTTTTTATTTCGTGCACGCGCGCGCGCGCGAGAGAGAGAGAGAGAGAATAATTCGACGCGGAGCTTTAGCGTTACGCGTTGGCGGCGAGCCAGCGGCAGCGCCCCTTCCACCGCTGGCTCGCGAGCGGCAGGGCACCTCCCACCACTTCACCGCGCGTCTAGTAGGGGAGTTACGGTGGGAGCGTGGGACGTCTCTTCTGGCCGCGCGGCTTCTACTCGCGTGGATTGGCCAATCTTTTTCAATTAATTTCTCAATAAGTATTGCGAATTTCGCAAAATAATACATAACTTTTCCACTCGGTTTAACTCACTCTACTTGCATACAAGAGGTCCGGCGGTTATTACAGGACACCCTGATATATATATATATATATATATATATATATATATATATATGTTATATATATGTATATATTACTTCGTTATTATATGTAGGTATTTAATTTATTTTTGGGGTGGAGTTCCGAAAACGGTGCACCTCCGATTTCAATGAAATTTTGTGAAAAGCTTCGTTTTGGATTAAAATGAAAGCCCTTAAAAGGAATTTTGGCGACTCCTATGATAAAGCCATTTTTTAAGATAAAATGATATTATAAAAATATAGGAAGATCTTCATAATTCTACAGGATGTTATAAATTGAATGTATACTGTTTGTATTGAATAATTTTATGTTTTTATCCTTCCCCACAGGCAGGGATGGGTGTGGGTTAACCTCGGTTCGCGTGGAAAGTTGAAAATCCGAACCGTATATACAATGATAGATCTCGTGTGAATCTATTGTATTCACGCACATACTTTTCTATCCACACAATAATTGGGTTGGGTTAGGTTAGTATTATAGTATTAAATAGTTTTTTTGGTGGTAGACCCCCCCCCACAGGGGGGAGAACTTACTGCCTTCACGCATACACTTTTCGCGCGAAACGAGATGTCACATGGGTTTACAACTTTCCACGCGTGAAAAGTTCACGCATGTACTTTGTAAATCACACTATGTGTCTAGTTTAAAAGATATGAAGTCCCCGCAAGGGGGCGAAACTTACTGCCTCGGAGTGCCTTCACTCATACGCTTTCCACACGAACCGAGGTCCACCCCCACCCATCCCTGCCTGCGGGGGAGGATAAAAACATAAAATTATTCAATACAAACAGTATATATTCAATTTATAACATCCCGTAGAATTATGAAGGTCTTGCTATATTTTTTATCTTAAATTTTATCTTAAAAAATGGCTTTATCACATAAGTCGCCAAAATTCCTTTCATTTTAACCCAAAATGAAGCTCTTCACAAAGTTTCATCGAAATCGGCGGTGCACCGTTTTTGGAACTTTATCCTATTTTTGTATATACGTTTATTTTTACTAATTTCATGCATCCTGTTACTGATTTTCTTTTGTAGTCTCGCTGAAGATGGTCCAAAATTCGGACCAAAATGTTAAAATTTGATTTATCATAAATAAAAAAATTAACCTTTGTGCACCGTCAACAACGCCTGGCTCTTACTTAGCCCGTTCCACATTCTCCTTGATTTATGTAGAGTATCATTAAAAGAATGTTGGTATTGAATTTGGCCATAATCGGTAAAAGGGTTCTTTCTTTATAAAATTTTGAATTTTTTGAAAAATGTCCGTGGTTGCTCTAATTTTCGCCAATTTTGAGATATCAGTGTTATTAATCGAAGGATAATCAGGATAAAGGTGGTGAACGAAAGGACAATTACTTCAGAGAACTTAAAGGTCGGCAAGAGACATTTATTACTAGAATCGTAAAATCCATATTACGGCAAAAATATTGAGAAAATCGCACTTTAACTATGATATTCGTAATCAGCAGCATCGCCTCTTCAAGCTGCTAAAGAGCAATTTTTTAAAAAAATGGTCAAAATAAAATTTTCAAGTTTTTATATAGAAACTCAAAAATTTTATTTTGACCATTTTTCAAAAAATCACTCTTTAGCAGCTTGAAGGCGATGCTGCTGATTATACGAATATCATAGTTAACCCTTTGTAACTCATGTTATCAAAAATAAAAAATATGATAACTATTTTAAATCGATTTACAACTGATAAATTCATGATTTAGAATGTTGATGGAAACTTTGCCGGTTTGTAACAGTAATGTTACGCGGAGTTACAAAGGGTTAAAGTGCGATTTTCTCATATTTTGGCCGTAATATGGATTTTACAATTCTAGTAATAAATGTCTCCTGCCAACCCTTAAAGTGTCTATATAATATCGAAAGAATTATTGTACATAGACTCGTTGTAACGCGCACACTCGCTACCGACCGACGACTACTACCCGTCGCTTCACCTACGCTCTCGGCGGCGGCGATCACGCAGTACTGCCATTTTAAGTCTAGAATCTTTTTAACATCCTTCCACCTTTAGATATTCACGTTTCACAAATTGAGTGAATATCTAAAGAAGAAATAGAACGAAATACATATTATAATTTTTCAACTCATTTAACAGTGCATCCACTTCTAGTTTTGTAAGAGACAATAGGAACATTTTCATCGCTTAAATCCACTTTGCTAGGTACTTTAGCCACTTCGCTAGGTTTTAACTCGTTAATATTTTGGTGTCGAGTGACTATCTTTCACTTAACTCTCTTATCATAAACTTTACGTAACTCCTCCGGATCCACATCAATATCTACCTCTAAACAATACAATCTCCAAACAGGTCGCACCAAATGTTTCGTCGCAGTAATCAAAAGCACGACCCTTACAATCCCATCTTTTCCCGGGAAAAGTTCTATTACTCGGATCATTCGAGCCTCTTTGAACAATCGTTACCAATAAGTACGATATCACCAACTTTTATCTGACAATCATCGGTTAATTTCTTGGCCGATAAATACTTTAGCTGCCCGAGATACTCTGATCTAAACCTTTTACGCAACTCTTCTTTGAGAAATTAGCGATAAACCTACTTCACGTATCTCTTGAAATAAATTAGGAGTAATGGGAGCAAGATCTTGAGAATCGTCAGACAAATATGTCAAGAGTCGAGCGTTAGGGCTCAGTCACAATGAGAGGAATAAGGAATAGGATAAAGGAATAAGGAATAAGGCATGTTGCATCTCACTTTAATGTACGTGTACTGAAGTGAGATGCAACATTCCCTTATTCCTTATTCCTTTATCTTATTCCTTATTTTTGTCATTGTGACTGAGCCCTTAATCACAGATTCGCAATCGCATAAAACTGTAACCATTTCTTCATAACTTAAACACGCTTTACCAAGTATTTCTCGCAACATACGTTTCAGAATTTGAATTAATCGCTCCTACCATCCTCCCCACCAGAGAGCACTTGGTGGATTAAATTTCCATTCCACTTTTGGCACTAGACTAGACTCCAGGATCTTTACCAAATCAATTTGTTTCAGTAAATTACTAAAACCTTTGAAGTTAGTTCCGTTATCACTATAAACTGAACTCGGTCGTCCCCTTCTGGCTACAAATCTACGGAATGCCTCCATAAACTTATCGGTGGATAAAGACGACACGAGTTCTAAATGTACCGCACAATACGCTGCACATGTAAAAATACAAACCCAGGCTTTTACTTCGTTTTTCAGATACACCGGACCTGCAAAGTCTACTCCCAAAGTCTAATCTCGAACACTCAATTGAGCGTCGCAAACGCGATTCATAGGTAAAGGAGCAGTTGCTACCGTCAAAGGTTGAACATGAACATTCTGTCGTGCGCAGACGACATATTTTCTCACGATACTACGTGCAACTTTTCGGCCGTGTATTATCCAATATTCCTCTCTGAGAGCATTGAGTAATGCGTTGACATGAACATGTCCTAAACGCGTGTGAAATTCGAGAATCATCATTCGAACTAGTGGGTTTTCTCCCAGTAAGACTATTGGATAACGAAATGAATAGCTATCATCACGCTCTAATATTTTCAATTTCATCCGGATCAAACTATCTTCAGCGACAAAAACATTCATATTGTATGTCGTCAATTCCGTTAAACAACTCTCGCTGTATGATTGACAAAATGGTCTTTTCAGCATCATTGATTATCATTCATTAACTTCCCAGCTAGTCTATCCTGTTTTCCCGATTTGTACAATTTGTAATTAGTAACAAACCACTTTATACGAGCAACTGCTCCTATTACAGTACGAAAATTAGAAACATTGGGAACATAGAAAGGCTGAATCTTTGCAATACGATTCATTTGTGACATCTGACACAATTTCTGAATTTAAAATTTGATCCTTCACCTTGTCAGTCTTACGTATTTCATTTTTTATCTCATCTTCATGATACACTACTTTTTGAAATCGGCCACTCACTTTTAAAATCGAGCAATAAATAAATTGCTCGACTTCGGTCATCGTGCTTAAACTTGTTACGCAGTTGTCTACATAAAAACTTTCCCTCAACTTAGTGAGATTCTTATCTGCGTTCCTAAACATAGATTTAAGTCTTTCGTCAGATAACAGTTTCTTCAAATAATAGTTGATCACCGCTCTTAAAAGAAAAGGACTACATGACACACCAAAAACTACTCGGCTATGTCGATAAACAATTATTTTCCCAAGTTCGTCATATCATAAGAATCTCAGAAAGTCTCGATCTTTTTTAGTCAAGCCCATTTGCAAGAATGCTTTTCTAATATCAGCTACGACCCCAATTCTTTCTGCGCAAAAACGCAATAAAATGGTAAAAACAAGTTCAATTAAATTGGGTCCTTTTTCTAGACAATCATTAAGGTAGTTCGATGATGAACAACTTTTGCCAAAAGTGATAGGTTTTATTTTTTATATCGAAAGAAGGAACTCTCCTGAATCGATTAAGCCCAAAAAAAAGATAATTCACCGTCCCGTTCTCAAGATATTTAATTTCAAAATTAGGAGATTTTAACATTGATCTAATAGGAAAAGAGGTATTTTCCTATGAATAACATGAGTTTGCGAAAAATCTTTTGCCAAAAATGTCCGAACAATATATATTGATGGAAAGAGGACACTGTGAGGAAGCCTATAGTTGAAGGTGAACACGATCCACCGTACAGTTTTTTTTTAATTAATAATTAAAGTTTGTCTTCCAGTGCTCAAGCGCTGACTTTCACAACTCGAGCGTGGCGACGTGGCAACGCCGCACGCTGGGATCGTCGGCGTAAGGTTAGGTGTGAGTGCGCGCAATGACAAATGTGTATATACGACGGCTTTGACGAAATGTAAAGTGCTGCTATAATTAATTATCCGGAAACAGTGATAATATTACTGTGGGAAAATCGAAAATAAAACTGAATGGGAAAAATCAGGGGTATAGTATATATATTAAATCAGTTAGGGGTAATGTAATTTTATCGTATTTTGTGATTTCTAACATAAATGTTTGAAGTACAAGTAGATTGTTATACCATTTTTTCGTCTAATTTATTCTAGCTACTCGAATTTCATTTAGTTAACACGAGATGAGGAATCTTACCCGATTAAAACCTTTTGTTATATGTCATTTTTGTATAGAAAATTAATTTTAAATCGTGCATAATGGAGAGAAAAGGGAAATAAAGAACAGTATGCGGGGACGGAATCAATATAGTCGGTAATGTAATGTCAAATTTGTCAAAATATTTCTTTGCGCCGAGCTCGTGATGTGCTCTGACACTTAGGGGTTAGGTTATATCACAGTGCATCTCGCTCCGCGCGTACTTAGCGCGAGACACTACCGTGTCTCTTGATCACAAGTACCAACCGCACGAACTGTGCGGCGTTGCCAAGCCGCTGCCCTCATCTCGTGCATGAGAAAAATTGTTTATGTAAAAAATTACATGCACCTTGTGATATCATATCGACTTCTTCCTCGAAAATATTAATGTGAAATTACTGTATTTCAGTAAATCGCCATAATAACGCAATAATTCAATCGAAATAATCTCCGAAATAGAGTACTCAAGAGTTGGCACAAGTTGAAAACTAATCAAGCTACGCGTTAACACACACTTTATTTTAATCTATTTCAGGCAAAATATTATTCTACAACGTAAAAATTACTTACTAATGGTCTTTTTACGTTGTTACGAAGTTTTGCGATGCGTTATCCTATTTTTGTATGATCATATAAATGATTTGAAAAAAAATCATAAACATTGTTTTGACTTCGGCCATTCATCATCGAACTACCTTAAGAGATGGAAAGTTCTTACATTTAGCAGACGCATCGAATACTGGTCTTAAAGGAGTGGTACTGCCCACTTTAACGACGCCTCTATGTGGTAGGTAGTGCGCCTCCTGGTTGATTTCATCATCTGGTACCACCTCGATGATTCCTTCCGCTAACCAGTCGCTGAATACTCGATCGTATTCGTCGTACAACGCTGACGATTTCAGCTTCTTCGTAGTGATTAGCCGCTTCTCTGCAAGCTCCCTGTCCGGTAAACTGGAATGCGTTTCGACCCACGGGAGACATACTTCGTATCGCCCTTTTATATTGACAGTGACTGTTTCCTCGAAACGCCATAGAACCTCATCATCGTGATCTTTGCGAGATTTTTCCATAACTGGATCGCTAATGCCAATTACATCTAGTTCCCAGAGATCAGATACACAGGCTTCACGCTGAAACATAGAAATAGCCTGCTCTGCGAGACTATCCATAGCATATTTCGGAATCTGGGCCATTAGTGTCCAGCTGAGACTCGTCTCAACTGCTGTCAAACCACACTTAAGTTGTTTAGTACGACCGGTCATTAGTTTTCCTGCTATATCTGCCACAATGAGAATTTTAATTGGTGCAGCGTAGCATTTAGTCGGTCCATCAGTGAGTTGTATGAGTTGTATCTCCTTCAATTCGTCCATCCATGGCTGCTTTTCCCACGGAGGAATTTCTGCGTATATTTGATCTTCGTCAAACACTTTAAAGTTGCACGAATAGCTGTTGTCCAAACTACACAGATGAACCACATACTTTTTATGACTCTTGACTGCAGACGTGACGTTGCCGAAAAACGAGTGTTTGAGCTTGTGTTCACTGATCAATTCGTATTTCATTTGACAAATAATGTCGTTAGTAGAGTAAGATTGAGTGGAACCTTGATCGAAAAACACCCTCACTACACGCTCTTCCTTGCCATTACGAATTTTGGCATGTAATGTCTGTAAAATTACGTCCGCTTCTCTAGTTTGGTTGTTTGGAGTTCGACAGTATTTTTTCTTTACCATTGTCTGCGTTGATTGACACCGTCACATCCTCTCGGCTGTTTATATCGGGGCACATTAACACCACGTGCCGGCGACTGCACATCGCACATTTTTAATTACCATGACACACGCGACTCTAATGATCGATTTTTAAACAATTAAAACACGCATTCTTTCGTTGTAAAAGCGATTTTTTTCTCGTCCAATGTCATTTTTCGCGCTTTCTCACACTTTACACTCGCGTGTTTATTTTCACAGAATACACATTCTATCGGTTTATTCGACTTTCCCTGTGTGTGTGTGTGTGTGTGTGTGTGTGTGTGTGTGTGTGTGTGTGCGCGTGTGCGTGTGCGTGTGCGTGTGTGTGTGTGTGTAGACTTATAGCGGACGGCATACTTTTTGCTTGATCCAAGCGTTGTGTTTTGATGTTTTGCATTCATCATTCTTCAAATCAAAACCGTGCATTGCGATGGATATTCTTTCTTCATTCTCTACTTCGGATCGTAGGAACTTGATCAGCTGTGTCGTTCTTTTCTTCGGTCCTCATCTGCCACGATCGGCACTGGATGACGCTGCCAAGCACGTAAAAGTTCCTCGGGCAGTGAGCAACTCGACAAGCGGGAGTAACATGGCGCCGCACTTATCCGATGTTACCCCGAGCGATTCGAGTGCTCTTAGCTGAGCCTCTATCTTATCATACAAACTAGACAATGGGATTCGATCATCCGGTTTCATGACATTTTGGATAAGTAGCTTGAGAAGCTCGCGTACGTACACTTCCACAAGCACTTCGTCCCGGCCGAAACAATTCTTTAAACTCGTGATTGCACCGTCATAATTCTCTTTGATGGGAGGAAAACTGCCGACTAGCTCAGCTGCACGCGACTATGCTGTCATCGCCTGTAGGGGATATTGGAACTTGTCTCCTTTGTTGATGTTGGCATTCTCATGTATCTTCTTGAATTGTGACCAGAAGGGCAGCCATTCCTTCACGTCCCCGCTGAATTTTCTAAGTTCGATTTTAGGCAATTTTATCATAGGTTGGGCGCTGACGAGATGTGTGTTATCGGCTATCGAATTCGCAGTATTGTTCACGGCATTATTCAGCGGTCGGTAAATGTGTCATGGCAGTCATCCGTGCACGTATATATTTGCGCTTGTACTCGTCGTTGCTCGTCATTTCCGCATCAATTGTCTCTGTCTTCACATTTTCTGTCTCTATCAAGCACGTAATACAGACCGAATTGGCGTCTTCTAACGCCTTGTTCTTGTCTTCGAGAACTTGTAGAAATACTTGTAGTTCAGCGTGCATCCGCGGCGCCTGCATTCGCATCCGTTAGAACCAAGTCGCTAACGCACGCGTGAAAGCCATTTGCATTACGGTGCGTGTCTTCCTTGCAGCTTCCATCTTGAATGCTCGATTTCACACACGACACAATCCGACGATTATCCTTTACTCACAGTCCTGTCACGGTCACCAAAATGTTATTAATCGAAGGATAATCGGGATAAAGGTGGTGAACGAAAGGACAATTATTTCAGAGAACTTAAATTGTCTATATAATATTGAAAGAATTCTTCTACAGAGACTCGTTGTAACGCGCACGCTCGCTACCGACCGACTAGTACCCGTCGCCTTACCTATGCTCTCGACGGCAGCGATCACGCAGTACTGCCACCTTTAGTCTAGAACCTTTTTAACAATCAGGCTATTTATAATTTTATTATATTCTTCAGTCTTTTCTACTCCTATTTCATATATAATTCTATAAGATTTGGTTGATTACCCAGCTTTTTACGCGATTAAAAGTTCATATACAAAGTTTATATATGAACCATGTAACCTGAACTTCCAAAATCGATTTGACATTGCGTCGATTGTAAAACCCCACTTGTGCTACTAGGCTAACTTTCTATCAATTCATGAAAAGATTAAAATTAAAAAAAGTGTGCAAATTAGAAACTTGCACATTGCTTCCTCATCATTACAAATCGCTACCATTGCTCCTATTTTATTTCGCTCATAAAGCTTCCTCTATAAAGAAGCCAAACTAATACATACTAATAATAATTATAAATGCATCGAATAAAATACAAGCTTCCTCATAAGAGGAGCTTTGTGAGCGAAATAAAATAAGAGCAATAGTAGCGATCTGTAATGATGAGGAAGCAATGTGTAAGTTTCTAAATTTTTTGGATAAAAATGCTAGATTTTCGAAAAGTATTTAATAATCAAAGCTGGGATTAAATTTAATTAAAAAATATATTTTAATCGTATTAAGAAATACACATCTACAAATAATTCTCGTATTTTTTAGTATATCGATCTGTATATAATATGATACAACTTTTTATATCTTAAAATAATTATAAAAACTATCGTAAAGAGAGGATTTCTCAAATTAGGATAAAAACTTTCATTTACATATGTAAATATCTTTACATAATACTTCATTTGGTCAATGATGATGTCCAGTTGTAATCAGAGCAGGTAAAAATGATCCTATTACTAAGAATAATATTTCTTTAACTTTAAGTCCAGTCGTAGAGAGCGTTGTACCCTCGCCGCTTGGCACATGCGAATAATTACTGCTTCGTGTCATCAATTCTGGCAAAACATGTACAGTGGCTACATAAAGGAATGTTCCAGCACTAAACAACATAGCCAAACCAGTTGCATTGACATTGCTCAGTGTTTCTTTTCCTTCCTGAAACGATACAAAAGTTATAATTAATATTTATAATTCAAAAATTATTCTCTATAATACAAGAAATGATAATGGAAGAATTATAAATTATCAGTTATAATAATCTCTATATGTATAACAATGAATGTATATATGTATGTTTGTCCGCTATGCAAATGTACAGTTTTCAAATTAGAACAACCAAATTTGGTATACTATCTCATGATACTCTAACTTAGACCATAGACGTATTTTGAGAACCGCATCATTACCGATTTTTTGGGAAACCGGTTCCAAAATTTTTCTAATGTCTGTCTGTCTGTCTGACTGCGAACTACTCATTCATTTATGGACAGATTTTCTGGAAACCGGTGCCAAAATTCGTCTAATTTTTCGAAGATGATGTCGATAAAGAATAAATTAATATGAGAAAATAAAAATAAAAATAAAAAAAGGGGCCCTCATACCAAATTGTCTAAAAAAAGCCCTTTTTTCGAAAAAAAATTTTTGGGGGGTAAATATTACTATTCGGGAAAAAACATCGTCTACTATCTAATAAATTAGCCAGTAGAGGATTTTGGGAAGGGGTCGAAGTGAGGGGAAAAGGTCTGCTGGGAAAGAATGTTTATTAGCATCAGTTGCGTTTAGAATTTGATAATCAATTTAATTTGTGATATTATTATTTTACTCTCACAGTTTTCAAATTAGAACAACCAAATTTAGTATATTATCTCATGATACTCTAACTTAGACCGTTAATTGTAATAATTAATAATTATTATAAATAATTAAAAATGTAAAATTTTATATAATAAATCAATATTTTTGAAACACCCCTTACGAAAAAGTAGTACTAGCAATCAATAGGAGAGACGGGGCTAAAACGTCTACGGGGTAAATACGTCTAATCAAATATCTCGGAACCTGTATATTGTGCGAACTCGCTATTAACATTGTAAACGCTGCTTATGGTATGTGACCAACGGAGTTTCGGCAGGTTACCTGCCGTGTTATGATTTTTACGAAGGCAAACGTGTTTTCGGAAAGTGAAAGTGAAATCTGCGCGTGAAAATTTTGTAATATCTGCAATAATATTTGCTCTCCAAATCTCGAGGTACGTGATTATAAAGAGTAATGCATGCTGAACACGAATCCAGTGTAGTTTTTTCATTATCGTTGATGTCTAATATTTCGTGGGCGATCAAACCTGAAACTTGTGTTTGGGGCTAAGCCGTCTGTAAGCACCCGGGGCTAATTCGGCTGTGGCGCGCCGGGCGCACTTCCGGGCTGCGTTCGGAAACGTCACCAGGGTACACACGGGTATACTCCCTTCTCCTTCTAACTCGCTGAGATAGAAAGAGAAGGGAGTATACTCGTGTGCACTCGGGTGACGTTTCCAAACGCAGCCCAGCTCACGTCGATTTCAGGTTAGGTTTCCCTCGAGCGTGATTCTGTCTTTCCTTACACGTGCGTCGGTTTGTATAGGAGGAAAATGGTACGCACGTATCGTCGCAAAACGACTCGCGTCGACAAGGAGCAACTCAAGAAGGCTGTTCTCCCGGTAAGAAAAGATAAAATGAGTGTAAAATGCCACACAAACAGAACCGCAGCCTTCGACGAGCAGTGGGCGTAAATCGAAATCAAGGAAGCAGCAGCGGTCGGATTCTGACGAAAACTTGAATAATACGTGCTGCGTGTGCTCAGAGAAGTTGACAATAAATAGAGCATATGGGAAACAGTGCATTGCATGCGAGCGTAGGGCACACAACACATGCGTGCGCTTGTCAGGATCTGTATTCACGTGCCTGAATTGTTTTATGGAATAGGTAAAGCAATTATTTTTTAATTAAAAGTAAAAAAATAATTATTAAAATGTATCCTATCATTTTTCAGGATTAGATGTACGTATATGTATTGAAAATGCAGTGCAGACGGATTTACCCCGGGGGGTAGACGGTTTAACCCCGGCATTTTTGAGATTTCAATTTTTCCACCGTTGTCGTTTTTGCTCTATACCGGTTAAACAAAGCGACGTAGACAAAAATTTCCTGTATAAATTTTGTAGCTAAAGGTTCACTCTTTACAGTGGTATACCACATTTAACTACAATTATTTATTTTGTTGTTAAAAATCGGCACCCAAAAAAAACGGACGGTTTAGCCCCGGTCTCCCCTACTCAGTACTGAGTGATCAGTACTCGTAGTATTGAGAGTATTAGTATGTTAATACTCATGAATGCTGCAGAATGGTCAGTACTGTGTCTGTCAGTGCTTACAGTACTGGCAATACTACAATAATACTCATTAGTACGTTAAAGTATTGAAGTGGTCAGTACTTTATCAGATTAATATTCGGAGTGCTATCATGATAGTACAGCCAGTACTGTAAGAAACTAATAGGCACAGTACCGACCATTCTGTAATATTCATGAGTATTAACATACTAATACTGTCAATACTACGAGTACTAATCACTCAGTACTGAGTACTGATTGCTAGTACTACTTTTTCGTAACGTATCTTGGAAATACTAAATTAATAAAATACTAAATTAACACACTAAACTATCCAAATGACGTTCTTTTGATATCATCTTGACTTTTTGTTCTACTTGGATAGTACTGCGTAAGTAGGGGAGAGTGGGCTCCCTTGAGCCACAGGGTCCAATGTGACAGTGCGAGTTTTCTGTATTAACGCAAAATAATGACGGTGAGTATGAAAACTTTCGTTTTCAAAACATATAACTTCCATCAAAAAATTATACCAAAATAAGCATATATACTTTAGTTAAAGGCAGATATATAATTGGAGCCTTGCAAAGTAAATTTTTACTTGTCATAACTTTTTGATATATATGGATTTCTAGGAATTCTACAATTTAAAAAAATTCATAAGACGTTTGTCGGGATCTAGGTTCAATACCAACGTGCGCACAAAAACGTTTAATTGTTCTGTATCTGAAATATTTACGATAAATAATATCGATGTTCAATGGAGTCCAATCCCAGATAGCAATGTCTGATGATCAGATTTCATCACGTCATGATCTTCTGATATTGATCAAAATGTGATGTATGTCTTGTGATCATATTGTGATAATACACATTATGAGTACAAGTTAACATGTATATGAGAAAATATATGAGCTCAGATACTGACGTTACTTAGCTAACTCATGATAATCACATGCTGACCCTAGTGGAAATAATTTTACAACAATTACCGCGAGCGCTAGTACCGCACGCTGCCGCAACGCGGCTATACCACGCGTCACTTTCTCGTAATCAAAAATCATCACGCGCTAGTATAAGAGGCGAGCTTGTGAGAAGCCTAATTACAATGTTCTTTGCTGCAGATCAGCTTAAGTGATACCTCTGGTATCACATAGTGCAGAGGTCTGCGAAGCAATTTTTGATAAATTTTTGGATACGTCTTACTTATTTATTTCACACCTTTATAATCTCGGGCTTGCGGAGCAAAAGGCATGTCGCCTTTGCGGAGACGAGAAAGAAGACAACGTACATATAATATGCCAATGCCCGGCATTTGTATGTAAGAGATACAAGATCTGGGAGCGCATGTTCTTAACCCCCCAGGATCTAGAAAATGCTAGGGTTACAGATCTGATAAACCTGGTACAGGGCTCAAGACTGTATCTTGAGACCTAGCAAAAAACGAGTGGGAAGGCACAAAGGATCAGCTAGATCTAGTGGCCAACAGGGACCCTGGTGGTACCTCCCACTTCTACTACTACTACTACAACTACTACTTATTTATTTACATGTTTTTAAATAATTTTATTAAGCATGAAATATTTAAAATTGTCATTTCTTGAGCTTTATATGCACACAATATGCAGTATTTCATTGAACATTTATGTGTTCATTATGTCACTATTTTGTAAACTTTTATAGATTTCATAACATGTCTGCATTCTGAGCAACATCGGCACTCCGTCTAGCGCTATCCTTCTTACCTCGTCGTTTCGCGCGGTCTATGAGCCGCTGGAGGCTCAGGCGCGTATAATTTGTAAACAATAGCTTTTCATGTCACCCATGAGGTAGTATTGTTGATAAGTTTTTTTTTCTTTTTAAGTGGTATCCCCAGTAGGCCTAACCCACCGGTGACTGAAACGACCCTTTAACTAATTGAATAGAAGCAGAATTCAATAATTAATAAAATAAAGAAAATTCAAACTGACTTTCGGGATCTTTTACAGGCAAGAACGGGAACATCGATCTGCATATTGCATGTCGGTAATCGATTGACATCGGCAACAATTCTTCACTCCGTTTTAGGCGGCTTGTTACGTGTAATATGCAGATCAATGTTCCCGCTCTCGCTTGTAAAAGATCTCGAAATCCGGCCTAAATTTTTTTATTTAAATAACCAGCTGGTTACTTGGGCTTCGCCCGGGTGTCGGGTGGTTGATTTAAAGGCGATTTAAAATCGGACCGTATAAATGTTTTCCTTGATTGAACATATCGTAACCGGTCTTTTTCTAATGGAGTTTCACACTATTGAGTCATTTCCGCTTTTCCGATATTTCACTTATAGATCAACGACTTCATCTCTTGTCAAGTACTTCCAATAATAAAACATTTTTTTAAACAGAAATCGGTAACAAAAAATTATACACTTTATGGCACTTCCCGGAAATTCTACCCCTGTTTTATATACAATTCTTTGAGATTCGGTAAATTAATTCCCGAAAAATTGGAAAAATTTCAGTACCGGTTTCCAAAAAGATCAGTAATGAAAAATTATACGACTTCCGGTCGGAGCGTTGGAGTGAGCGGTTGGCTCATGGAAGGAAACGGTGTGAAACCGGAGTAAAAGGAAGGAGACAGGAAGGAAGTCCGCAGGAGACGATGGAACTGACGGAGGAAGAATAGGGGAAGATGAGGAATTGAAGAAAACGAGTGGAATGGAACATGAAAAAAGAACGAGAGGATTTCCGAAAGGAAGAGGATTGGAGGTTAGGACGGAGGAAGGGATCGGAATGTGAAGGGAGAGAGAGATCGACAAGGACGGAAAGCTGCGCAGGCGCGCTGACGAGAGCGATACCGGAAGGCGACAGCTGAGACGAGATGGCGCGGAAGCGAGAGCGGAGACGGCGCTGGACGTTGAAGATAGGCCCCGGATGCGGCCGAGACGGCGCGGGGCGCTGGCCCCTCCAAAAGAGTGAGTTGGCGCCACTGCGGGGCGTCGAGGCGCAGCAACGGGGCGAATGATTGGCGGGCGGAGCAGACGCAGGCGCAGACCGAAGCAGGGAAGAAGGACGGGACGGCGCTGGAAGTGAGTTGGGTTGGCGGGCCTGTGAGGAAGGCTGTTAGGTTGGCGCGCGGACGGGACAAACGTCGGAAACAGAAAGTGCTAAGCGGATAACAGGTGAATAAGGCGAGTAACAGATATAAGAAATCGGAGAATGCAAAGAAGGAGAATTTCGAAGGAGAAAACCAGAGAAAAGTAAGTGACAAAATAAGGTCCACAACACGCCACACAGAGAGGGCGGAGAAAGCTAAAAAGGAAGACAGAGGCGGGAAAGACAGAAGAATAGGTTATAAACATTAACACAAGGTTTTTTTAATGCAGTGGCAGGAGAGGAGAAAACAGCGAGAGCAGAGCATAGGATGGAGGAGATGGACTGGATAAAAGAAGTTATAAAAGAAATAAGGGAGGTAAAACAGGAAATCAGAAGAATTAAGAAAAGAAGGCAAAGAAATCAAAAGGGAATTAAAGGAAATAAGTATGCAAATAAAAAGGCTGGAGAAACGAAAGATGCAGAGCAATAAAAGCGAGGGACAAAACGAGACAGAGGAGAGAGAATCGGACGTAAGCAGCCGACAAGGACGAGGGGGGAGAGTAACAGAGAGGGGGAAGAAGAGCAGCGGGAAAGCGACGAGGACAGAGTCGACAGAAGAGGAGGATGTGGAGAACAGCGAAGAAGGGTGGAACGAGGAAAGATGGGGAAGAGACTGGTGGAAGGAGGTAAAAAGCGAGGAAGAAAAGGAAAGCGAGAACAAAAGAAAACAAGAGGAGGCTAAAAGAACAGAGGTTAGAATAAAAGATGAGGGAGCAGGTAAAAGAAGAGGATGGAATGAAAAGGAACCCAGAAGAAGAATACTAAGAGAGGAGGAGGATAGAGATAATAAAGAAAGAGAAACTAGGAAAGATAAAAAAAAGTTTGAAATAAGAGACAAAGAGATGAAAAGCATGGTGGAAAAGGACAAAGCGAGACGAAGAGCAGACAACAGGGAGGAAGAAGTAAGGAAAAGAAGGGAAAAGAGAGAAAGAGAGAAGGAGCAAAAAGAAGAGAAAGAAAAAAGAGAAAAAGAATTGTCAACGGAGGAGAGGGCATACAGGCACAAACTATTGGAGAAAGCAAAAGAAGAGAGAGCAAAAGGAAGATCTGCAGTACTGACGAATAGAAGACTATGGATCGACGGGAGGGAGATAAAATGGGATGAAGAGGGAGAGAGATGGAGAAAGATATGAAACTAGAGCACGCAGGAATTAGATAGAAGAGGAGGAAAAGTAAGAAAGATAGGAAAAAAAATCAAAGAACAAAAGAAAAGGCAACAAAAAAGTGTGAACGCAGAAGGAAGGGAAGAATAGCAGCACGGAAGATAAAGAATCATGGGCAAAAGGAAGAGGAAAGAAGAAATTAGGAATATAAAGGACAAGTAGAAGCTGAAAAAGTAAATGTGTAAGGGTAAGTGAAAGAGAGAGATATGGAGAGAGAGAGAAAAAGAGAGTGAGAGGAAGATAGAGAGAGGATTAAGAACAAATAAGTGAAACAATAAATGCAAATAGGTAAAAGTGTGACATTAAATGTAATATTAACAGCCTCGGATAGGTTTAGAAGCGAGCAGAATAGTGTAACAATGTAACATATGGTAAAACAAGCAGAAGCTGTTTAAAGCGTGAATGTGTTAAGGTGAGTGAGGGAAAGGAGGAGAGAGAGGGGGGGAAGAGAAAGGGGAAAGAGGGAGAAAGAGAGGGAAAGGGGGAAAAGAGGAGGGGGAGAGAGAGGGAGAGAAGA
>JASTWK010001507.1:0-32210 GCA_030770225.1 Temnothorax unifasciatus
CTTTAGAGACGCAAGAATTCTTTTAGTGATCTGAAGGGTAGTTTATTGTGCGTAAGGGTGCTTTCCGACGCGTGTATTCGCTCCTACTATTTTTTGTTGCTTGTCTGACGCTTAAAACTACCTCTGTGCGAGAGGAGAAATGGAACAAATGAGTCTTAGAGACGCAAGAATTCTATTGTGCGTAAGGGTGCCTTCCGACGCGTGTATTCGCTCCTACTATTTTTTGTTGCTTGTCTGACGCTTAAAACTAACTCTGTGCGAGAGGAGAAATGGAACAAATGAGTTTTAGAGACGCAAGAATTCTTTTAGTGATCTGAAGGGTAGTTTATCGTGCGTAAGGGTACCTTCCGATGCGTGTATTCGCTCCTACTATTTTTTGTTGTTTGTCTGACGCTTAGAACTAACTCTGTGCGAGAGGAGAAATGGAACAAATCGATTTTAAAAAATCGCTCCAGGAACGTTCCAAACTTCAACCAGCTCCGATCGTACGTACTTTCCAAAGCTTTTCGTTTTCAGTCATCAATCTGCTCATATTTCTAATATTACAAAAAATTGGCCATCAAATGTAAGATTTTTTATTATTCAATTTCTTTATCTTTTTGCATTTAATAGTAAACATACTTTTTTTTCCCGTTAATGCAAATATATTTGCATTTTTTTCACTTTTTCTTACATCTTTATATTCTCGTAATATGACACCTAAATCCATCCAGCCTAATCACAAAAACGACGAATAAAATAATCATTAAGATAGCGCTCTAAAAATAAATTGATAAATCGGCCCCGGGAATGACCGTGCGTGGACGACCGTTCTCGGAACCACTCGGAAATATTCGAAAGATGAAGAAATGATCGCGTCTGGTTAATGAGAAAGCATCGTCGGGGCTCGAAGGCTCTCCGCAATCCACTGCGCCCAGCGACAGAAATCGAGTGGTTCTCTTTCAGATTCTGTTGCACGTCTTGTGTTACTTTATCGCACCATTCCCCATGAGTCACACGAAAATTGCACCTGCCGTGATTGCACACTTTCTGCACCTTGGAAATCCGTCCATCGTGTACGAGACACACGGGAAAACTTTATCGTCTCTTTAAATTTCAACGAAGCGATTATTGTCACGCTTCCCTCATAATTATTAATTCGCTCGCCGTCGAAATGGAGAGGTTCACAAGCTTGGAAGTTCCAGATCTCCACAATCAAAAAGCACATTTATTATTTGCTCCGGTAATAAAAATAGCAATTAATCCAGTAATATTAAATTAATCATAAATGTTTTGTTCAAATTAACAATTTATAAATTGTTTTATATTACTAAATCCATTAATCACACTGCACGCACCTTGGATTCCCATGTAAATTGCATGAAGATATCCAAAAGGATACGACGATGTGTAATTTGCTGGTGATATATAGGCGCTAAATTATTGCGAGGCCATGCATCGGTGCTGATTATGACGATGACAAATAATTACGACGTAGCGCATCCCCGAGACCGTTCGGTTAATTTGCGATCGACGATCGGCCGATCAATTTGCGGATTTCGCCCGTTTCCGATACACCTGTCCGCGTCGAAGCGAGAGCTCTCACGAGAGAAACGAGCTCGACGCGCATAAATCACGGGGGCCGGACTTTCTAGCCATTAGCGACAGCTCTAGCGATGAGCGCTACCGCCTGCCTAGAGCTATCAAGCAACGCGTTCGATGGCCTATTCGTTTTGAAGAGCAAGCTTTAGCACTTTATAAATGCTCATAACGTCGACAAGATTTTTTTCAGGTATTCTTTGATTTATTGGAAAGCCATTTAGAAATCTTAATATAAAACGTTTCAATATTGGCATACAAACCGCATCATAAAATGCTAAAATTAATCACGCGGATAAAATGAGGAATTTTTAATAAAAATTAATTTCTTAATTCTGACATACTTGAAAAATCTTCTGAAAGAAGAGATTAATAGTGCCTCGTTAATAATATAGATAACCTAAGAGCTAATTATGACGTGGATGATAATATAAAGAACCATAGGATATGAGAAATATTTTTTATTTTATAATAAAAAGTAAATAAAACTGCTATAGATAAATTCAATGACTGTAAGATATTCACTTGAAATAGATTTTAGTTTTACAGAAAAAGAGAAGGAAAGGATAATTCTTTTCGATAATTAAAGTATGCCGCATGCAAAAAGAGCGTATTAAATTAAAAACATTAAATGTGGAAGGGGGACACTTCCGTTCCGTGGTAATTATATTGGCCTCAAGGATCATTGTGAAAAGATTGAAATATCGTCTGCCTACTCTCATTTACCTGCCTGCTTTTCAGAAGCCTCTCACCCTGAGATGACAATGCACTTTTCTCTAACTTCGGCTAACTGTAACTCTTCCTTGCAAGATTACGTACAGTTCAACTCTTTTTTCCGGATTAAAATAATCACTCTTGCAGAAACGAGGTATTTTTTATCCTGCCTTGCATAAAGACATGTAATTATATCGAGTAGCTCTCAAGGATCATTGTGAAAGGAGATTGAAATTCTATCTGGCTATCTATCTCTTTTTCTGAGATTTTGTCACCTTGATGGCAGTGAATTTTACTGCATTCACGGCACACTGAATTAATAAAGACAGTGAATTTCTTCCTCAGACTTTTAGTGCCGATTTTTCTCCGTACGTCGTTACGATCTTATAATTTTTGTTTGATAATATCAGAATGAATAAAATCTGAAGAGATCTGACTTTTGTCTTTTATCAGTAATTATGATTTTTCTATTATATGTTTCTTACGGAAAGAAACGATTGCACATATAAAATTTATACATAAAAACGTAGAATTAGCGGCGTATTTTGTTGTTGTAAAATGTTTCCGTTTAATTAGCGGCAATGTGTACGGCGCGATGCTATCGTCGTGAATAATAATCATCATAAATGCGCAATTATCTTCAAAGTAATATAATGTCATTCGACATCGTTATTTATACGTTAGTATATCTGAAGAGAATCAATTCAAACAGCGCGCTAAGGATACGACAACTCATTTCTAATTATTCAGATTCTGTCTAAGATATTTCATAAACCTGTATATATAGTCTTATTTATAGATCTTATTTCAAGGCTGTAATGTCTTAAGTAATGTCTTAACATGCCAATACATCGTAGAAAGTATCAATGCCCTTATGGAAAAATACACTCAACGTCTTAAAGTTTGGTGTGATTTCGGACCGCCAATGAAGGTTAACCATCATTTCAACATCTTTGATTGGTTAATCTTCAATTGGCGGTCCGAAATCACACCCAACTTTAAGACGTTGAGTGTATTTTTCCATAAGGGTGTTCTACATTATAAATGAGCAAATGCAAAAATATGTAGAAGAGGCATATATATGTAAGTTTTATCGTTAAAGGAATTTAAGAGTTAGGATTTATAATATTTTATATATATATATATATATATATATATATATATATATATATATATATATGTATATATATGTGTGTGTGTGTGTGTGTGTGTGTGTGTGTGCGTGTGTGTAAAGTTTCAATTAATAATGCAGATGCAAAGTTTTAATTTAACAATATATATGTAAGTAATATAACTTCTGTATTTTTGAACTTATATATAATGCCTTTAACTGTTTATTTTACAAAATCTATTGCTTGTACAATATTATCGTTGTGAACCGAATATACATATCGCGTAATTGTGTCTGGTTTAAAATTTTTTTTTAATAACACGCCGCAAGGAAAACTTGTACGCGCGGAAGCTTCTCGGTCGGCCAGGAATTTGCACCACCGTGCGGCCCGCCTTCGCGATCTCTAAAACGCAATAACTGTCGATCGTGTCGAGACGCGTGCCGTGAAATCGTGTCGGATTATCGGATCGTCGGCATTGTGCTAATACCTGTATATGTTCTATCAATGTTGGATCCACAGATGTTTCCATTTTTATAATATTTTCAAATTTTGTGAGAGTGCACTAACGTAAGCTTCTTTACTGTTAGAAATTCGTAAGAATTCTAACCATGAAAAGGATCGAAGGGGTCCTCAGACTAACAACCGACCTGAGTCAGAAGTTGATCTCTCGTTACCCCGACGCGGAAGCGTGCCCACGCGAAGGATAGGAGCGACCGAGAAGGAACGGCGAGGAAGACGAGAAAAAGTGAGAGATAATCGCCGTTGCGCAACCGCCGTTTAATTATGACGACCGTAGACCCGGACGACGATATCGAGAAGCTGCCGCATATACAGTGGGACAGTACGGCGGTTCCCGGGCCATCCGGCTGCATGTTCCCCGGCGAGATGACACCGTTGGAATGCCAAATAGCCGGTCATTCCTTCAATGGCGAGAAACAAACTATCGGTATGTTGGTATGCAGACAGACTGAAGAGGCTCAGAGCCGATATAAGGGCCGATTTTGTACAAAAAGGAAAATTAAGTAGCTAGAGAATGTTGGTGTTGCTAGCAAACGAAGACACATGACATATAGAAAACAAGGTAGATATATAAAACGTAATATGCGATATCTGTCAACATCTTTAATTTCTTGAACTGTGCTTAGAACGGTGACATTATTAATTCTATTTATTCTTTTTATATAATTGAGAATAATTATGTAACACTCACTGGACGTCGACTGATAGATTTGGACTTGCTCACCGATGAGTTATGGTGCAAGTCATGTAACGTTTCAACATCGCTGCGGCATGTGACGAAAGAGGATCGTATTGGACTTGCCAGCATTTTTCACGTCACTTGCCAGCTATATAAGAGGGTATATCAAGTCAACACGTCAAAAATAGAAAAATCGTCAAGATTTTCGAAAGCAACATACACTGTCAACACCAAAGTTGTTATCGGTTAGTAACAAGTGGATTTTTTAAGCATAATTTATTAAAAAATTTGATTTTATAGTAATTACTTGTTATTATAGGAACACTTGAAAGTGGAATTGGAGAAACTCATTTAAATATTATAAAATTTTATCGGCGGTAAATGTTCCTATAATGTACACTTCTCTGTACAAACGCTATGAGAGAAAGGCAGGAAAATCAATTGAATATCTCGCTAATCAAAGTTGTTTGGAAAACTTAAAGATTGAAAGAGCGCTAACGATTGAAAAAGAAGGGTAAGAATAATTTCTATTTGGCCTACCTAATCTGTACTAGTATGTGTTTGACCGTGTTTATTTTGGCATGTTTGTAAATCATTACTATCGCTGACAATTGCATATCTTTCTTTTTACTTTTTTCTTTATCTTTTTTTTGTCTTAAAATATTTATTCCTAACAAATGGATTCGCATAAAAAAAATTTATGGGTTTTTCGTTTCTTTTCCCTTTTATTAATAGCTTGAATTTTTTGCCTGGTTGGTCCGAGGATATGGTAGTATATATTATTGTGAGTTATGACGCTGGATGGCAAAAAAAAGATTCCGGTAGATCGTATAATAGTTTGACAGGTACTTAACAGTACGTATACTAGGCCGGTTCTAACGGTTCTAACCCAGGAGCTCCGAGGGATAGACGAGAAGGGGAGTGCCCTGCGACGCAAAACCCCCTTTCCTTCTACCCCCCCGTCGGAGCTCCTGGGTTAGAATCGACCTAGTATACCTACCCTTAATTTTCCATTAACAAGCATTACGATTATCTTTTTTTTCTTTTTTGTTTTGCTTTTATGACAATAGATTAAATTAATAAATAATAATTATGGGTGCATGTACAATGATCTATTTGTTACAAGTCACGGAACAACGATAGGCTATTATTCCGGTAAGGTGATAGCTTACGGCACACGAGTGAAACGTTGCATTTCCTGTGAAAGAAAATCTTCTAAAGCCCACGATTGCCGCCTAAATTTCGAGGGCAGTGCAAAGTCAATGGAAGCAGACATTGCCGTTGAAATCTTTTTAAAGAATAAAAATTTCGATACTGTCAAAGTCAAACTAGGCACATTGATAGGAGACGATGATTCCAGCACGATCGCTCGACTGCGCAGGGAGTCGAACCACGATATAAAAAAATGGACCGATAAGAACCACGCTATATGCAAGTTAACAAAGTCTTTGTACGCCCTAAAATCTCTATCCACTCCATTGATCGACTACTTCAAATACTGCCTGGGATGCGTACTAGAAACGAACAAAAATGATCCGGAGGCTACGAGACAGGGAATTCTTACGATAACACCTCACGCGTTTGATGAACATTCGAGTTGCGGGAAATGGTGTAAGTTCAAGAAAGATCCCGAAAATTATAAGCATAAATTACTGCCTGGCGGAAAGGGATTGACGGGACAAGAATTGAAAGCGTCCATCCAAAAAATCTTCGTGTCATTTGCGAATCAAGCTGAAAAACTTGCGCCCTGCGGATCATCACAAGGAAATGAGTCTTTAAACAGGTCCATAGCAAGCACGAATCCTAAGGCTATGCATTACGGTGGATCGTCTTCAAGTGATATTCGAGTAGGCACTGCAATACTAAAAAAAAATGTTGGAAATACACACGTTACTAAAGTACATAGCCATATGAAGACTTCCTCATCGTCGAAATTGGCGCATAAATACCGTCAACAAATAGACCGTGTGCAAAAAATTCGCTCGAGCAAAGCCAAATCGATCACATTTAAGAAACGTCGTCGTCAACTCTTCAAAGCGAAGTCTAATCAAAATTCCAAAGCTGGAAGAAAAGAAGAAATATCCTACAAATCGGTTTTGTGGTTTTGATCTCAGCATAGATTTCATCGATAAACCAATTTTGGATACTACAAGAAATATCATTCCAGCCGCTGCGAAAGCTGTTATATTCGATTTAGAGACTAGCGGTTTGGGCAGAAGTTGCGAAATCCTTCAAATTGCCGCAAGATTTGAGGATTCTGAATACAATGCGTACATCATGCCGCTGCACAGCATATCAAGCAGCGCATCTGCCGTCACTGGACTTGAAATAAAGAACGGCAATTTGGTTCTGGATTCGGTGCCAGTTTCAACTGTTTCGCCGCGTGTTGCTATCGGTGGTTTATTAACGTTTTTACACTCCATCGCTGAGAGCACAATTTTGACAGCCCACAACGGTTTTAAGTTTGACGCCCCTTTGATAATTAAATTTGTTCAAGAGCAAGGAATGCTTGAAAAGTTTACGTCTGTAGTTAATGGCTTCGCAGATACTCTCCCAATGCTAAAGAAGAAGCTAATAGAGCGACGGGCTTCGAAGGCAAGTTTCAAGCAGTCTACACTAGCCGAAGAATACCTTGGGTCAGAAGCTGCGGTAGGCGCATATAATGCACTGTATGACGTCGCAATGTTACAGAAGCTCCTAGCACATTCGGATATCGATATTACAAACGAACAGATCCTGGAAAATGCAATGACGGTCGAGTCTCTGATTACTCAAGAACAACGCTCCTTACAGTGCAAGATCCGCAAAACTTCGCTTGAGTGCCTCAAACACGAATCAAATCTTCAGGAACCGGATGCTAAATCGTCAGGGATCTCAACAAGTATGGTAACAAAAATTGCAAAAGCTGGAATAACTTTGGAAGATCTTTTGCAATCGTATAACACAAGTGGACGTCGAGGAATTGAAATTCTTCTAGGGCAAGATATCGGTGGTCATCCACGAGTTACGAAAACGAAGAAAGTAATCGACGGTTTATCGTATAAATTAGCCAAACTCACAAAAAAATCTGAATTAGTTGATACTATACATAATTGTATTTTGTGGGATATTACAGGATATGTTATCTGCTAAATAAAAATAATAGTTCTAAAAATGTAATTTCCCTGAATTACTGTCCCACTACATTTTCCACTACATTTTCTAGAATAAAATGTACTAAAAAATCTACAAAAATTTACGCGGAATTGTTTTGTGGGATATTACAGGATGTTATCTGCTAAATAATAATAATAATAGTTATAAAAATGTATTTTCTCTGAATTACTGTCCTATTACAATTTTCTAGAATTTGATGCATTAAAAACTCTATAAGAATTTACGTAGAAATATATGTCAGGCAAAATGAGGTTAGGTTCGCATCAGCTGTTGCGCTGCGGCGTTGCCAAGTCTGTCACTGCCAATTCGATCCGCGAGGTAAAAGTACTTTGCAACAATAAAGCCTTTTATTACTCGAAAGTTAACTTAGAACCTTAATTTTTTATATGATTTACATAAACACTTTACGCAAATAATCGCAAAACTTGAGCAATATTAACCGTATAGTTTCTTTGTAATATTATTCAGAAGTTGACCACTTTCATCCTATACCCTTATGGAGAAAGCCGCACCGAGGTAGATTATCACTGGTTTAATACACAATTAGTTAACTTTTAGGACTTTGAAAACTAGCATTTGATAGATGAAACATCAAAGATTGTGTAAAGACTTTAAAAATCGGACTTTACCGTGTGGATTGAAGGCTTTATCGTCACAAAGTTCAGGTCCCAGCGTAGAATAAGCGATTCCCGAGTCGTTGACGCTCTCATACACCAGTATATGTTTGTTAATATTCTATACACTAATAATTGACGAAGAATATAGCACGTAAATAGCATCCACAATTCACTATACTAATATTGCATATAATTCGGAATCGCTGTAATGACATTTATTTCAGTCGCATTTTTGACTCACAAGTAATGATCGAACCTCCTTAATCTATTGTACAATAATTTATTTTTTATAAATGGAAAGAGATGGAAAAATATGCGCACCAAGATTACACCTGCTTTCACTTTGTCAAAAATAAAGCAGATGTTCCCGATTATAAAGGAATGTAGCGAAGGACTTGCAAAGTACCTAAACAACAAAGCGCAGATAAGAGATTCTATCGAGATAAAAGATATATTTGCAAGGTAATTATTTTTCTTAATTGTTATTCAAACAAAGTCTTTCAAGCAGCAAAGAATAGAAACTCCTGAATTTAAAGATAAAAAGTGTAAATATTATAATTATAGGATGAAGGGAAATAAATAGCATATTTATATAAAAAAAATTTTTACTTAATTTTTTATATATCAATCTGTTTTTATTTGTTCAAGTTATTTCTCATGTAATTTTACAACAACTTTAATGTGTATCGTACATTTCGATAGAAGTTACTATATAAAAGTTATTTGCCAATTTGATCAATAGATATACAACGGACGTAATAATGTCAACTGCTTTTGGGATAAGATCTAATTGTATTGAGGAGCCGAACAATGAGTATCGAATTGAAGGAAAGAATATTTTAAGGATAAAAATAATACGATTTATCCTGTCTGTGTCCATTCCGAAAATTATGGATTTTTTATCTATTCCCCTCACAGACCAAAGTATCACGAGCTTTTACACGAATATATTTCGAGAGAATGTGGAATATAGGCAAGCTCATAAAGTGATAAAACACGATTTTATGAATTTGCTCATTCAACTTATGGAGAGAGGCTACGTTGATCCTGACGATGACAAGAAAACCGACGTTAATATACATTTTTACATAATACATTGTAGGGAAATTCACGGGAAGATATCTTCGTGTCGAACTCTTTATTCATCGATCGATTATTACACTGCAGGGAACATCGCTCTGTCTCGCGAGTATGCTTCCTTCGCTCGAGGTTCTCGGCGGCGTCCGGTCTCTTCCCTGGCTGAGAGGATTCTGCCCTCTCGGCGATCAACGTCCTTCCTTCTCTTCGAACGAACTCGGTTCGTTCGACTTCGAATTATGTCAACAATGACTACCGCTTGTCGCACGTAAACACGACCGCGTCAACGGTCCGCGCCTCGCTTGTTACTAACGTCGATGAAAATCGCTTACAGCTCGGCCATCCTGACTTTTGACCGTCCCGGTCAAACTCACTCAAAACAAAAATCCGCTCCTATATTTACAATTGATCAATAAATACATTCACACTTTACTCAGCATTCGTCAGTCATTAATACAATATTAAACGCATAAATAAGGACGCATCTGATCCGGCGCCAGTACACCGGTATACGGTCGCTGTGTCAATTGAAACCCATCGATATCCACCACAACATAACGGTCGTGGTCTAATACTTTCTTTACTATATACGGGCCTTTGAATTTCGGCAACAACTTCTTATTGATTCCGGCCGCTGTCTCGATATTCCGGATCTCAACATAGTCGCCGACTTTGTATTCCCGCGCGGCCTTTCGTCGCAAGTTATATCGCTCGGCGCCCTTTCGCTGCTCTTCGTCTATTTGAGATCGAGCTTTTTCCCGAAGCAACGTAAAATCGCGTTTTTCGTGCAAGTTCTGATTAACTAAATCGCGCAGCATGTCATTCCCTCCCTGCTCAAGACCGAACAACAGGCGAGCAGCCGTTTCACCCGTCGCACGACAAATAGTATTGTTAACGGCAAACTCTACCTGTTCCAAAACACGATCCCATTTCGAGGGCACCTCGCTGAGTTTCGCCAACATCGGTGTTATTATTCTATTAAATCGTTCGACCTGCCCGTTCGCTCGTGGTGTGCCTACCGCTACCAATACATGCTCGATCGCTTCGGCTTCCAAATATTCTTTGAACGCGTCGGATGTGAAACAATTTCCTCGATCGGGAATCAATCGTTTCGGCCTACCATATGCACGGAAACAATCATTAAGATGTTTTCTTACTTCCTCCGTCGTAGTCGATTTACAAGGACAGAGTCTAAGGAATTTTGTGAACGCGTCAATTATTCCGAACAGATGTAAATATCCCTCTGTCCTTCCGCTCGATGGAGAAAATTCAATACATTTAAGACAATTCCAAATGTGTTCACGCACCTTCTCGCGCATACGAGGAAATTTCTTATTACTGTCTTTCCGATATACAAGTCCGTCCCGCAACTCGTAATATTTTACATCGCTGCTCTCGAGTTCCGTACAAATTTTTACAACCTTATTGTCGCGATCCCGACAAACAGATAAAACGAGCTCATATTCATAATCTTGTAAGAAAAACGCCCAACGCGAAATTCGAGGATTCCCATCTCTTTTCTTCAACGTTAAACGAAAACTATCGCAATCAGTAACCATTTTAAATTTTTGTCTCGCCAAATATAAACCAAACGGCACACGCCTGAATTCAAACTGGCCCAGGGGCGTCACAAAGAACGTATACTTTACCGACGGCCCGTGTATTTCCATGTGGCAATATCCGTCCCTTAGATCTAAGTTAGTAATACTTCTTACCCCGCAAGCTATCGAAATCATCGTCGATCCGTTCCGGTGGGAAATTGTCGCGTATGGTAATCTTATTCAATTTACGAAAGTCCACACACAACCTACGTGGACGCGAACTTATGGACTGTTCGCAATTGAGCGCAATGACCATTTCAGATTCGGGCACAAAATTCCCCTCTCGAATATTCGCCAGGTCACGCGGCGCGGGCACATTCTCTCCTACAGCCGGATTCACTTTCAACTCGTCGCAAGTTCGAGCAAAGTCATCGCTGTATTCGATATATACTAACTGGTCAATCGCGCGCGCCTTCTCGATCCCTGTGACCTCGAGAGTCTTCCCGAATATAACGCGTAAATGCGGGCAATTTAAAAAATCTCTTCCCAACAGAACGTCGTACGTCATCGTATCGCTTGGTACCGTATAAAATTTCATCTCACAACGCACGCCCTTCACTTCCAAAACGCCGCGGAATACCCCATCGATATTTAATCTCGAGCCATTAATTCCGCAAAACTGACGAGATTCTTCCTCCTCAAGCAGACGCGACTCACCCGGGATCACATCGCTTCGCACGAGACTGATCGGCGAGCCCGAATCGATCAGCGCGTCGACCACGTAACAACACGATTCGTTATTCGTACTTTCCGGCGAAATTTTCACACGAGCCACACCAGGCCTCGGCAACTCGATAGGTTGTACCATATTCATGGATGTCGCTCGCGCCAGGTTTCCCGCCGTGTCCGCCGTTAAGGACTGATTCCGCTTCGGGCAGTCCCTCGCTATGTGCTCCGCTGACCCGCACACGAAACACGACCTTACCATTGGCCGCCTGCACTGCGTCGCCATGTGCCCCGTCTCTTGGCACCTGTAACATCTCGTCGGTCCCTTTCTCGCCGTCGACATCTCCATCTTTCCATCGTCAGTCGCTCTCGACACGTCCCTCCTTGCCCCGACGCCGCTCGACCGCCCTGGATCCCGCTGGATCTTCTCGAACGCCTTCAATAGCTCGGTTCCCGTCCGGTAATTCATTAGTCGGGCCTGATTCTGCAACCGCTGATCCACCACTCCCTCGATCAAATAGTCCACTATTTCATCCTCCGCGATCGGTATACGGTTGGCCAGAATCATCTTGTCGTGATAATAATCGCAAAATGATTCACTCCCTCTCCAGATCCGAGACTCGAACTCTCTCCGAAGAGCTAATTTTCCCGGACGCAGGTCAAACATTTGTTCCATCTCTCTAAGCAATTCCTCTACGCTCAGCGTCAAGTATTCAGCCCTCGAATAGAACCACATCAACGCGCGTCCTCTCAGCCGCGAGCTAATTAATATCCTCGCCGCGTTTTCATCTAATTCGTATGTGTGTCTAAGTAGCTGCAATTGCTGCCTCCATCTCCAAAAAGCATTGTCCGTTCCGTCAAATTCCGGCAACAATTCCTTTATATTCCGAACGCCACCGGACACCGACGTCGCGCTGCTAAGGTAAATGTCCCTATGGCCGACACCTATAAGGCCGACCCAACAAAAGAATGGCATTGTCAAGCGTGACGAAAATAAATTCGATAAAGAGTTTCATACTGGTGGATAGCTTCATCCATGCACTTTCCAAAAATCGTAGACTCAATCCATTCCGTCAAGTATTTTTCTAAGTAGAGAAGAATAAAGGCGCACTAGTGCGTGCCCCCTCTACCGACCAGCTGTTCCCAATTCCGACCAGGCATGCCCCCATCACCGACCACCTTTTTTCAGAGCATACGAGGCGGAGGTTTTAAACAAAAAATAAACATAAAAATGAACATAAATCAATGATAAACATAAAAAATACACATAAATCATGAAAATAGGTATTTTATTTTAATTTGATGATATCACACAATCAATATCAAAGAGATTATCACTGACTTGAACGATAAAGAGAATTCATAGATGAATAAGTAATCATTAATACTATTATTATGATACTATTATTATTGTTGTAATTATTGCTCCCATTTATATTATTATAAAATTTTTTCTTATTTCTTTACCGCCAGTCACAAAAATTTATAGATATTTCTGCGTAATGTAATCTGCGTAGCAAGAAATAAATTATTGTCATGTACGCAGACTTCGATCATAAACTCTACAGCATTTATGATCGAACAACAAAATTTGTATTTTTTACAGATATTTTAGTGTTCGACAATATACTGATGTTTACGTGTACGGTACTGGGGACATGCAGGCGTTTTGCTGTGTCTAACCTCGACCATCGAATAAATAAAAAAAATGACAGTTTTTGACTAATTTTTTTTTCCGAATATGGCAATCAAACTGTAACGAACCATTTAGCGCTCGAATTATTCCGTACAAAAGGATTTTGAACGAAATACGGACTATTTAGGCGACCGACAATTCTTAACCTCACTCTTAAGAATACGCGTGGATGGTGACGTGCGGTAAGAAATGCGAAAAAAATATATCTAATTATTGTATTTACTCTGCACGTTATAATCCTTTTGTACTGCACAAATTGCAGAATTTTTTCACTCCACTAATCATCGTGTTGATGAATCGGCAGCCTCGTAAATAACGTTTCACGTCAAAGTGGTCGGTAGAGGGAACATGGTCGGCCATAGGGACATTTACCTTACCCGCTGACATGCTCATCGCCGGAGAACGTCGCAGCATCTCCATCTCTCGTCGGAGCAGTTCCTGTTCCATCTCCCAGAGCTCTTTTTCTCTACGCAGGAGCTCAATCTCCCTTCTTAGAATCGCGTTGTCGCGCTCCTCCAACTCAAGCGCCGTGATTCTCGTCCGCTCCCCTCGCACCGATGTCTCACCGTCTCTCACCGGATCCCCGACCTCCTTCGTCGACCGGCACACGTCTTTCGATCTATCGGCCTCCTGCGAGGTACCCTTCCGTCGCGCCGCGAGCTCATGCCACACCTCCGAACTATACTCGCTCAAACGTTTAATTAATTCGGGCTTCGTCCCGCCCGTCGGTAGTCCCCGTTCGCGAAGAGCATCCTTTAATTCTACTACGGTATACTCGCTTCCCATCGCATCAAATCGGTCGTCTCTCTCGATCAAAGCCATACGTGCTCACTTGACACACGCGGTTACACCGAATTGTCTATTCGCACACTCCGCCTTCCACTTCGCGCCGAGTCACAGGCTTGCCTTGGATCACAATCCCACTTCTGATGTTGTAGGGAAATTCACGGGAAGATATCTTCGTGTCGAACTCTTTAATCATCGATCGATTATTACACTGCAGGGAACATCGCTCTGTCTCGCGAGTATGCTTCCTTCGCTCGAGGTTCTCGGCGGCGTCCGGTCTCTTCCCTGGCTGAGAGGATTCTGCCCTCTCGGCGATCAACGTCCTTCCTTCTCTTCGAACGAACTCGGTTCGTTCGACTTCGAATTATGTCAACAATGACTACCGCTTGTCGCACGTAAACACGACCGCGTCAACGGTCCGCGCCTCGCTTGTTACTAACGTCGATGAAAATCGCTTACAACATATTATATTAATATAGTTTCCCTATATACAGGCATGTCTTGCGATGCTATACTTGGTACGGCCGTGATGCTGTTGGACGCGACCGATGGTATTGCGCCACAAATAGGCTGAGCGGGTAGCAGAGCACAATGCGAACTCCAAATAGGTTGGGCGCCAGGTGTGGAGGGGGACACACCACCTTTTACTCTAAATACACAAAACTCTTTTTATACTCGAAGTGGCTCCAAATACTCTGAATACTCTAACTCGAATAACGCTGCTCCTGCCGACGGCTGCTCATTCCGCGGTAGAGGGTCGTAGTCCGACTAAAGGCCGAAGAAGGAGAGGTTGATAGTGGTTAGGCGAAGACAAGACACAAAAAAATAATTCAGCGGTCTTATAGTCAAGAATAATCATATAATATAAATCTTGACATAGATAACATAATATTCCTGACCACATTTGAGATAATCGCAGTATGGCGAAAGACGCCGAATGCGGGATAATATTTACAACGCGGGAGTCACGTACTGAACACGTTGATAGCGCGCACAAAGGCCCCGGTTCGCCGCGACCTACCGTACACGCGTCGATCACGTGCTACTCTAACGAGGATCCGCGCGGCGGCGTAGCTGGAATAAACCTTCTCCGCCGAAAGCCCTCCGCCCAAAACTCGATTAATCTACTATAAGTTGTACTCCCATACAATAAAAATAAGCGTGACGGTATGTGTTTCAACAGTTTCTTTCCGACGGCAAAGCCGGCTCAGATCACAAAAGACATCACGGGATTACACCTACCCCGTCACACCAAATTTGAAACAGCTTATACGCCGAAGAAAGAAACATACACGCGACGAAGGATTAGACGCAATTCTAATACACGCAACGACAAAATCCTCGCGATTGAATAACACGCACAACGAAGATTATCCGCAAAATTTATACGCGCAAGGAAAGAATAAACGCAACAGATTTCTCGCCAAGGCGCTACGCCGAACATATGGCGATCGAGGAACGTTGATCCTCGATACCCTACTCACGCCGCGGGCGCGTGATGCTCGCGTGCGACCACTCGGAGCGAGAAAGGCTCTCAACTCCACGCGATATAATTCTCAAATGTACCCTTCCGACTCCGAATCCCGACGCCACACACCCTAAGTACCGGGCGCGGTAATTAACGTATCGGAGTGCCGGCACGCTCCGGAATGAAGGCACGCACCGAGATCACGCCCTGAAAAATCTCATAAATACGCGGAAATTAATGTCAACGAGTACTCAAAACTAATTTTAACGCGAGCGCAAAACTAACATTCACGAGAGCGCAAAAACTAATATTAACGAGAGCACAACACTAATAATAATTCCGAGGGATTCACGACAATGGTGCGTAGGCCGGAAACTCTCAAACGATCCTACGCATGTCTCCAAATATTTACGAGAGGGCGAAAACTAATATTACCGAGAACGCAAAACTAATGTTAACGAGAGCGCCAAAAACTATTATTCACGAGAACGCAGAACTAATATTAACGAGAACGCAAACTAATATTAACGAGAACGCAAAACTAATTTAAACGAGTGACTTTTGAGTCGATCCGCGGGGCTCACGCACGTATCACGCACAAGAACCGTGACGCGCGGCAAGTGCCACGACGTCGATCGTCGATACGCTAACACACAAAGTCATACCCCGGCGTGTCGAGTCGAGAAGAATCGGAATCTCATTATTCTACTTACGGGGTAGCAGCGGGCGGGATTAGTCAGACCCGTACAGAAACAATAATAATTCCGAGGTATTCACAACAAAGGTGCGTAGGCCGGAAAGCGATCCTACGCACATCTCCAAATAATACGCGAAACGGTACTCGACTTTCCGCCCCGCTATTCCCCGTTACCTTACTTTCGGGCCGTTACTTGCAGGCCGTTTACAACATCGCCGGCTTTCGATCCTTCCTCTTTGGTAGCGCTCTCAGGGCCGCCGCCCTCGCTCGCTTTCTGCCCTTAGGACTTAGCGCCGAATGTCCTCACACGTCCTCACACATCCTCGCACGCCCGGGATCGACGCAACAGTAATCTCAGGATTCAGCGCCGGACGTCCTCGCACGCCCGGGATCGACGCAACGGTAACAGGACTCAGTGTCGGACGTCCTCACACGCCCGGGATCGACGCAACAGTGCCGGTCCTTGCCGCTTCGATTCGCGGCCCCCTATCCTTGAGGCGTTTCGCCGCGCCGTTGGGTGGCGCCACCCCCTCGTATTGGGGCCGTACGGTCGCTTCCTCCTGTAACTAGACTAAATCACTATTCAAAATCTTACACGCGCGCGATTCAAATCCTCGGGGTTGAGCACGCCGCCGGTGCCTGTGACGGGCACCCGGTGCAACGTCACAACTCCCCCTTTCCCGGAAAGGAACGACCCGGTTTTATGAAACACCGTCCGGTATACGGCCCTCAATCTCGAAACCTTCTGGGGATCCGTTCCCCCGACTCAACACTCTTGCTTACAAGACATAATACAACAAACAGTTTATCAAACAATATTACGTGGACCCGGGAGGGAAATAGGGCCTTAAATCCTTCACATGACTTAAATCCTTCACATGACTTTTCCCTACCAACCGCCCTTCCGAGTTCACGAGCTCATAAATAACGGGAGACAAGATTTTCAAAACGCGAAATAGACCATGAAACTTCGGGGCTAACTTAGCTGCTATATTTTGACTAGCTGACGACAGGGTATGTTGCCGTCGCCATACCAAATCGTTTACGTTGTACTGTCAATTCCGTCAGCGCAAATTGTAGTGATGTGACTGCCGGGTATGAGCTCGCTCGAGACTTTCGACTACCCACTCATATACCGGCTGTAGTCTCTTCATGCGGTCAGACCACCCGCCTATATCTGGGGCGGTTTCTTCAGAGTCAGGTTGCTTACGCCTCAAGTACCGGACCGGGGCTAATTCTCGCCCCAAATGCAAAAAGGCTGAGGACACTCCGAGAGAGGAGTGGTAGGCAGTGTTGTACGCGAAACAAAAGTCCTTGAAATGCAGGTCCCAATCCCGGTGATCTTCCTTGAGGAAGGCAGTGATCATGGTCTTCAAGACGCGATTGACTCGCTCCACTAGGGTTCGCCTGAGGGTGGTACGGCGGCACGGTAGCAAGCCGAATTCCATTCTCCGCGGCAAAACTTCTCAGCGTCCGATTAACAAATTCGGTGCCGTTGTCCGTCAGCAGAGATTTCGGGGTTCCTCAACGGGTAATAACGAGCTCCTCTAATGCTTCGACAATGTTCTTGGCGTTTGCGGCCCGCAAAGCTCGACACTCAATCCACTTGGTAAATAGGTAAATAGAATATACGAATATCCCGCCCGACTACGCGGAAGAGGTCCCATGATATCCGCCGCCACTACGGTCCGGAGTTGTTGGACTTGGCCTTGCCCCATCAAACCGGCGGGAACTTGTTGCTCTACCTTAGTACGCTGACATACCTCACACACCTCTCTACATACCTCTCTAACATAGGCTGCCACATCGCGGAACATATCTGGCCAAAAGTAAGCAGTGGCCACCCGATGGTAGGTCTTTTCAACGCCGAGGTGTGGGCCTGTCCGGCCTGTGGGTCGTCATGGGATTCCACGAGGGCTTCCCCTCTTAACTTCTGCGGTAATACCATCTTCCACTGTTCCAGATCCTCCATCAGATCGGACACGATTGGCCGGGGCCTTCGGAAGTATAACTGGCCCTCCACCAGTTTCCAATTACGGAAGCGTCTCGGGTCCTCCTTTACCTCCCGGCAACGCTTAATATACCACGCATCCTCCGTATTCGGGCGGTTCAGTGCGGCGGTGGCTTGTGCCGGGTCCGGTTTAGTCTCGCCCTCATGAAGGCGGGACAGAGCGTCCGGCACATGATGTAGGGCGCCCTTGCGGTGGACAATCTCGTAATCGTACTCGAGGAGCTCTAGAGCCCATCTCGCCAGTCGGCCGGTGGGATTCTTCAAGTTGTGCAACCATCGGAGACTGCTTTGATCTGTTATAACAGTAAACTTGTAACCTTCGAGGTAGGGCCAGAATTTCTTAATGGCCCAAACCACGGCCAAGCATTCTTGCTCGGTTACAGAGTATTTACGCTCTGGGTCGGTTAAAGCGCGGCTTGCGTAGGCTATGACGTGCTCAACGCCGTCAACTGTCTAAGTCAGCACGGCATTCAATCTCACTGAACTAGCATCCGTCTGCAAGACGAAAGGATCTCAAAATTAGGGCAGGACAGCAGCGGTGTCGTCGATAAGTGCGTTCGCAATTGCTCAAACGCTTCCTTTTGTTCGGGGGTCCACTCCCAGCGTTGGTTTTTCTTCAATAGCCGCGTCAATGGTTCGCTTACGGTCGCGAACTGGGGAATAAACCTCCGATACCATGAGGCCATTCCTAACAAACGTCGAAGCTGTTTAACATTCGTGGGTCGTGGATACTCTACGATAGGTTGGGTCTTCTCAGGGTCTACGGCCAAGCCTCCTTCCTGCACTACAAAGCCCAGATGTTTCACCTGAGGGCGGCAGAATTCACACTTCTCGGGATTGATGGCGAGACCAGCGCCAATAAGTTTGTCTAACACTCGACCAAGCCAGAGCAAATGTTCCTCGAAAGTAGGCGTGGCGATGATAATATCGTCTAGATAGGCAAAGACGTAGGGCTCCATCTCGGGGCCGATCAGGCCATCCAAGGCTCGCTGAAAGGTGGCAGGTGAGTCCATATGGCATGCGGGTGAACTGGTAGTGGCCCATCCCCGGTACGCTAAATGCCGTAATCTCTCTGCACTCCTTTGATAGAGGGATCTGAAAGTACGCCTAACTGAGATCGATTGTGGAAATGTATTAGGCGGAACGCAACTTATCCAGGATACCAGTCATCATATTAGTTGCAGGCATCCTTTTTCGAAATGGCGTTGACTTTACGAAAGTCCAAACAAAATCGGTATTTTCCGTTAGGCTTCTTAACCATTACCACGGGATTTGACCACGCGCTATGCGATGGTTCAATGACTCCAGCCTCTAACATGGCTCGGACCTCTTCGCGCATGGCTTCCAGAACTTTAGGGGATACCAAATAACAGCGTTGCTTGATCGGTGGGTGGTCACCGACATTGATCTTGTGTTCCGCAATCGTGGTGATACCAGGACTGGCCACCGCTGCGGGGAGCCGAGTTCGCAGGAAGTTCTGTAGTCGAGTCTCCTCGTGTAGGGACATACGCGCAAGTCCGCAATAATCCTTAAGGGCTTTTTCCTCGGTCACGAAATCGTGGGTGACGGACGGTTGGTCCGCGAAACTTCAGCGACCGGAAGCAAAATCGAGAATAATTCCAAAAGCGCGCAGAAATTCAATTCCGACAAGAGCGGGGACCGACAAATTCGGCAGTAGCCAGACCGAGATTGTTTGAGTTCGTCCTCCGAGAGTGAAGGCTAGTTCGACCTCCTCATGGGCCTCCGCGATCTCTCCGTTGGCCGTTTGTACTCGGAAAGTGCGTCCGATCCGGATTCTTATGCCAAGCCGTCGGACGAGTCGAATTCCTTCCCACTCCAGTAGGGTGCGATTAGAACCGGTATCCACCAAAGCGGCCAGGGGATGCTTCCCCATTCGCAATCGAAAATAGCCGAGGGGCGGACTCCCTTTGGTAGGGAAAGTGCCATACGCGCAACCACTCTCTTCGCGTTGATTTGTAACTTCTGGGGCCGCCGAAGAATTCCGAGGAGTCGCAAGGGCCCTGTTTACGATCTCCCGGTCGCGTTTCCCGCGCAAATAGGACAGGTACGCACGGTATCTCCCGCGTGACCACAGCGATAGCAATATACACGGCGAGGCTCCGTACACTCTCGTACGAGGTGGCCGATTTTCGCACAGTTCCAACATTTTCCGGTGGACTTCGCCCTATCCGCCGAGGCTGAGTTCGTAAAGACGGGGGAATCCGCTTGAGGTGTCGTCTCCTTCCCTGCGGGCGTTTCTACTCTCCGCGGGGCCTTAGCTGAAGTCGCGGCTGTGATGGTTGTGGGTTTCGTGCTCTTTTTAGGCGCGTGGTACGCTAACTCCGGGAACATAGAGTGATCGGGAAGAGGCGGGGCGCAATACTGTTTAACCGCGAGATGTGTCCTCTCAAAGCGAGTGGCGAGTTGCTCCAACGCATCGAAACATTGGAAGTCATCCCGGTGAATCGCTAATTGAAGTCGGGGTAACAAGTTGTGGTGGGCGTAGTTGAGCTGCTCTTCGACTAACCACGGGGGGCTTAGGCGATCGAATAGAGTGGTCATGCAGGTGAGATAATTTGCTGCTGACTCGTGCTCGCCCTGAGTGCGCTTCATAATTTCCTCCCGTAAGGCAAACTGGAAGTCGGGGTCCCCGAACCGAGACCGCCATGCCAATTCGAACTCCGCCCAGTCCCGCCACTGAGATCTCCTCTGACGGAACCAATGTAACGCAATTCCGGATAGGAAAAAGGACAGGCATTTCAATATGTTGTCATCAGACACCGGAATAAGGGCACGGCCCTCCTCAATCCGAATCAAGAACGCCTCCGCGTCGTTTCCCCGGGCTCCAGAAAAGCTAAGGTTTTCGCAAGGTCGGTACGATGCCATCCGTCGTCAGGCCCCTTTGTCGCAGCTGTTCGTGTAGCTGTTCGAGGGATAACTCCGCAATCTAATCCTCTGGGTCGGCTCCGTCGGTCATTGCGATAGCTCCTCCGAAAATTTACTATTCCACGACGGCAAAAGTGAATCGGTCACCCGCGAAAGGCAAGTTTCTGTCTCAAATACCCACCCGTAGTTTCACGGTCTTAGATATTACACGCGGCGAGCGTTATCGCTTCCAGCCTCGTAATCGATAAGTCCGTAATACCGAATCAAAGTGAATAATCAATGGCATCAATAATAAATATCATCGGTAAATCAACATTAGGTAGGTTGCGCTTATCTACTATCTCCCATTACCGGGGACCAGTGTTTGATTTACCAAAATCTACTTACAACCTTTTCTATTATTTTTTAATATGATGAATCAAATATGAAGAAATTTTTTCAATATGAAGAATCAAACTCTGTGGTCCTACTTATAGGCACAAACTACCGACATAAATATATCACATAACGAAATCATCAACACAAGAAAAGAGTAATCATCAACAAAACAATTCGCCAAACCAATATCAACTCCCCTCTAAGGGCACCTTTCTTTAGGGCCTCAATTTTCTGTGAGCCTATTTGTCTCGAGCCTATTTTTCTCAGGTCTATTTTTTTTCGGGCCCCACGTTGGGCGTCAAATTTTTGCGACGCTATACTTGGTTCGGCCGTGATGCTGTTGGACGCGACCGATGGTACTGCGCCACAAACAGGCTGAGCGGGTAGCAGAGCACAATGCAAACTCCAAATAGGTTGGGCGCCAGGTGTGAAGGAGGCCACACCACCTTTTACTCTAAATACACGAAACTCTCTTTATACTCGAAGTGACTCCAAATATTCTGAATATTCTAACTCGAATAACGCTGCTCCTGCCGCTCGCGACGGCTGCTCATTCCGCGGCAGAGGGTCGTAGTCCGGCTAAAAGCCGAAGAAGGAGAGGTTGACAGTAGTTAGGCGAAGACGAGACACAAAAGAAATCATTCAGCGGTCTTATAGTCGAGAATAATCATATAATATAAATCTTGACATCGGTAATATAATATTCCTGACCCAAACAATTCGAGATAATCGCAGTATGGCGAAAGACGCGGAATGCGGGATAATATTTACAACGCGGGAGTCACGTACTGAACACGCTGACAGCGCGCACAAAGGCCCCGGTTTGCCGCGACCTACCGTACACGCGTCGATCACGTGCTACTCTAACGAGGATCCGCGCGGCGTAGCTGGAATAAACCTTCTCCGCCGAAAACCCTCCGCCCAAAACTCGATTAATCTACTATAAGTTGTACTCCCATACAATAAAAATAAGTGTGACGGTATGTGTTCCATCAGTTTCTTTCCGACGGCAAAGCCGGCTCAGATCACGAAAGACATCACGGGATCACACCTACCCCGTCACACCAAATTTGAAACAGCTTATAGCCGAAGAAAGAAACATACACCCCGGGAAAAAAAATTATATATAACTATATATAAACATATAAAATTATGTATAATTATATATAAATAAGTATTCTGTTATATAATTTAATATAATTATATCTAGATTCTTATATAAAATTATATAAAATTTTATATAATTATATATAAGTATATATATTTATATATATTTATATATAAGCATATATAATTTTGTATAAATCAGAAAATTTTAAAGTATATATTTATATATAAATATATATTAAAATATATAATTATATAAAATATATATTTTTCTATATAATTATATAAAATTATATCTGATTCTCATGTAAAATTATATATAATATTAAATAATTATATATATTAATATATTTTTATATAAATGAATATAGAATTTTTCTGAATAAGTAAATCCTAAAATATATAAATTTATATAATTATATATAATTGTATCTGTCAAAGATATAGAAATAATCAGTTTTATCGTTTAAACTTATCCATGTAGATTATATATGATTATATATAATCATATATAAACTTTAAATTCGGATTTATCCAATAGATGGCATTCGATAGGATTCGTTTCTCGTATTTAAAATTTGACGTACAATGGTATAAAAACGGTATCAAGAGACACGGCACCCACGGCACTGTCTCACGTCAAGCAGTCTCAAGTTATAATATATATATATATGGAATAAATCATTTCACTTTTTATTTATTCATTATAAATTATATAAAATTATATATAATTTTATATAATTTTATATAATAATATATAATTCTTTGAAAGTAAACCTTAATATAAAGTTATATATAATTATATAAAATTATATAAAAATTTGTAGAATTATATATTTTTATATATAATCAGATAAAATTATATCGTGCCAATTTTCATATATAATTATATATGATCATTTATATATAATTATATATGATTATATATAATTTTTTTTTCCCGGGACGCGACGAAGGATTAGACGCAATTCTAATACACGCGACGACAAAATCCTCGCGATTGAATAACACGCGCAACGAAGATTATCCGCAAAATTTATACGCGCAAGGAAAAAATAAACGCAACAGATTTCTCGCCAAGGCGCTACGCCGAACATATGGCGATCGAGGAAAGTTGATCCTCGATACCCTACTCACGCCGCGGGCGCGTGATGCTCGCGTGCGACCCACTCGGAGCGAGAGAGGCTCTCAACTCCACGCGATATAATTCTCAAATGTACCACTCCGACGCGGAATCCCGACGCCACACACCCTAAGTACCGGGCGCGGTAATTAACGTATCGGAGTGCCGGCACGCTCCGGAAGGGAAGCACGCACCGAGATCACGCCCCGACAAATCTCACAAATACGCGGAAATTAATGTCAACGAGTACTCAAAACTAATCTTAACGCGAGCGCAAAACTAACATTCACGAGAGCGCGAAAACTAATATTAACGAAGCACAACACTAATAATAATCCCGAGGGATTCACGACAATGGTGCGTAGGCCGGAAACTCTCAAACGATCCTACGCACGTCTTCAAATATTTACGAGAGCGTGAAAACTAATATTACTAAGAACGCAAAACTAATGTTAACGAGAGGGCCAAAAACTATTATTTACGAGAACGCAGAACTAATATTAACGAGAACGCAAAACTAATGTAAACGAGTGACTGTTGAGTCGATCCGCGGGGCTCACGCACGTATCACGCACAAGAACCGTGACGCGCGGCAAGTGCCACGACGTCGATCGTCGATACGCTAACACACAAAATTATACCCCGGCGTGTCGAGTCGAGAAGAATCGGAATCTCATTATTCTACTTACGGGGTAGCAGCGGGCGGAATTAGTCAGACCCGGAATTAATACAGAAACGATAATAATCCCGAGGGATTCACGACAAAGGTGCGTAGGCCGGAAAGCGATCCTACGCACATCTCCAAATAATACGCGAAACGGTACTCGACTTTCCGCCCCGCTATTCCCCGTTACCTTACTTTCGGGATTGCAGGCCGTTTACAACATCGCCAGCTCTCGATCCTTCCTTTTTGGTAGCGCTCTCAGGGCCGCCGCCCTCGTTCGCTTTCTGCCCTTAGGACTTAGCGCCGAACGTCCTCACACGTCCTCTCACGTCCTCACACATCCTTGCACGCCCGGGATTGACGCAACAGTAATATCAGGATTCAGCGCCGGAAATCCTCGTACGCCCGGGATCGACGCAACAGTAACAGGACTCAGTGTCGGACGTCCTCACACGCCCGGGATCGACGCAACAGTGCCGGTCCTTGCCGCTTCAATTCGCGGCCCCCTATCCTTGGAACGTTTCGCCGCGCCGTTGGGTGGCGCCACCCCCTCGTATTGGGGCCGTACGGTCGCTTCCTCCTGTAACAAGACTAAATCACTATTCAAAATCTTACACGCGCGCGATACAAATCCTCGGGGTTGAGTACGCCGCCGGTGCCTGTGACGGGCACCCGGTACAACGTCACAGTCTTAAAAATTTACATCTGTTATCTCACGTTGCAGTTTTGTAAATCAAATAATTAAGATTTCTCTTGAAACAGATTATTACAAAAACTATATTATTTTATTCACCTGCAGCAACCATAAATAAGCTTACCATGGCGGAAGCTGCTGCGCAAAGTTTTATCAGTTTCCTAGCTGGCTTCGAAACCTCCGCGGCGACGGCAACATTCGCTTTATTTGAATTGGCGCATAATCCAGATATACAAGACAAAGTTTACGAGGAAATCGACGAAACGTTGGTGTTACGTCCAACCCCAGGATTAAGATAAAGAAAACTGGGAAGCGAAGGAAAGGCTAACCAGTGGGGTAGGGGTAAGGAAGGACGCAACCAGATGCTTACAAATATCGCTTGCAGGTACACGCTCTGAGGCGCGTGGCGCGAGCCGAACGCACTTTTATTGGCTCAGGAAGGGTCAACGTCCGTAGAGACGGTAAGACTCCTTCCGTGAGCGGTGCGATCGTCGGTCCTCTTTCGAGTCAGGGAATTCAATCCCTTTAACTCGGGATCGGACCTAGTGTGACTTTAAGAGGGAGGCAAGGGTGAGGTCTTAAATTAAAGAATAAACGGAGATGTCATTAGCATAAGTATTCGTTTTTATTCGACATGAAGGAAATGTTAACTAGTATGAAGTTCATATGATTTGATACAAAAAAAAAGGATGTAATCTAGTATAAAAGAAATAAAATTAACAATAAATGAAAAGCCGGGGGAAAATAAAATCGGATACATTTAATGGTGTAAATATCGGACATGACGTAAGGTGTGTGTGTTATTGAATTAAATTAGATATATTGATGAGATGTATATTGTGTAGGATTAAAATGTACATGAATTAATTAGTCTAACAGGGTTTGTAACTTAATCTAATGTGACGACCTCGGGATCCACCTCTTGGTCAGGAATATCAACCGTGGAGGCGGTCGAGGGGGTCGGAGATGGAGCTCGGGACGAGGAGGGGGAAGCGGGAGGTTCGAGGAGAGCGGCTGGGTCAGGGTTAACGGGGAGGACGCGGTAAGGAGCCACCCGACATACAGGACGAAAAGGTGCGGGATCGTGGCGAGAGGGCAAGACAACGGGGCGATAACCCGCGACAACGGGGCGACTGTGGTGCGAACAACCGGGCTCCTCTGTGAAAGCCGGTAGAGGCGGTGTAGTGGGGAGGCGCGGAGGACCTGCCGACTCCTGAGGGAAGTCAAGCTCTCTTCGCGCCCGCTTGTTCCGCCGATTTCTCTTTCGCTTAATTGTTCGGAGATTTTGTCCTTGAGGGGATGGAACTTTCGCGTCCACTAAAATGATTTTATTTATTTAGTGGTCGATCTCTCTCAGACCCGGTCGGAAGCATGCAAAAACGCTATAGGTCCAGGGGGTCGGTGAACCAGCCGGGCCCACGACAGCGATGAAGACGGCGGGGTCAAGAGGCCGACAAGTCAGCCAGACCCGCGACAACGTCAACGATCGCCGGGAACCCAATGCCTACACCGACTGACCCAAACCCACGACAATCTACCACGGGGCTCAGGGTGTCAGTAGACCAGCCGAGTCCGCGACAGCAATGAAGACGCCGGGAGTCAAAGGCCGACAAGTCAGCCAGACCCACGACAGCGCCAACGACCGCCGCAAACTCAATACCGATCAACCCAAGGCCACGATCTTAGTAGACCGGTTACAACAAACTCCCGGGGATCCAACAATTGATAGACCACTTGATAAGAGGACGTTAAGGGGAAAAGAGAAAACAAAAAAAAGAAGAAAAGGAAGGGGAATAAGGAGTTACGAGACTTACTACTTGATGAGTTCCTCGTGGGTGATTTTCTCTTGAAATGAGGCGTCAGTCTGGTCGGTGGGTGAGTCGGATGTTTGGTCGGATCTCTTCCACTGACTTTACACTTGAAATCGTGACTTAAAACGAGCGAGATTGTAAGCCAAAGCTTGGGAGACTGAGAGTAGTTCTGAGAGCGAGTCCTGTGATGTCGTGGTTTATATAGGAAAGTTAAAGGGATGGAAGGGATGAATTTCGTGTGGGATGTATCAGGTTTTCATTTTTTGGGGACCTCTGGTTGGCGGGATGTTTCTAATTTTTATCTGGAGGATTTCTCATTGGGCGAGACGTTTCTCACCCAAGGGCCAAATCTTAAGTTTTCGCCTATCCTAGAAAGCTAGAGACGGTTATCGATTTTTCCGGTTTTCCATTGGTGAGTCCCCTCGTAAGGCCCCCACTGTCTTATCGGGGGTGCAATCCAGCGATTCTTCCAGTGACTCGTTTGTCGTCGATTCTCCTTTATTAGGGTCCCCTTATTTATCTCGCGACCCTGTTCCAATGTTGGCAGCCGATGCATATCCTTCTAATCTTAATTGTAGTCTTATCACAAACAGAAACCTCCCCCACGTGCCCTTAGATTCTTAAAACCACGTTTTAGATTTCGTCTCTGTTTGTCGGACATTGCGCGGGTAGTTTTGGCATAGGCGCATGATGCAATAAAGATCCCAAGTAAACTCCATTTAAGATTAAGCCCCCTTTTTGGCGCGTCGTGTCGCCGGGTTATAGTTATCGGCCAGACTAACTTGATAAAATTCCGATCGCGTATGCCCCGTCTGTCAATATTCCGTCACCTGGAAGCTTGCTTTTTAGTTACCCAAAAAAAATAGCTAGCTAATAAAAAAAGGAATGTGAGGAGATCAAAGCTCACTCGCCGATCGATAACCGTCCGTACTCGATTATTTATCCTTAAAAGATATCTTAAGTGCTTAATAGGAATTTCCGCGGAAAAAGGGGAATCGTGGAGTTCTCAGGACGTAACATTGGCAAAACATGATGGTCTCACCTACGAGGCTATTAAGGAAATAAAGTATCTTGAAAAAGTAATAGATGGGAAATATTTTATAATAAATAAGAAAAATATTATATTTATATTATATGTAAGTTTAAATAAATTGTTTGTATTTTGGATGAGATATATTTTCTTACTTTTCTTTACATATTCCAGAGACTCTGAGTAAATATCCACCTCTTCCAATGTTGAATCGCATTTGTACCAAAGATATAAAGCTACCGACAACGAACATTCACCTGCCAAAGGGGACTTCGATTTTTATACCAATACTTGGGCTGCATAAGGATCCATCGATTTATCCTGATCCAGATAAATTTGATCCGGACAGATTCAACCCAGACGAGAAAGCAAGAAGGCATCCTTATTCTTATTTGCCATTTGGAGACGGCCCACGAATCTGCATTGGTAAGGATTAATCCTTAAATAAATTGTTTGTATTTTGGATGAGATATATTTTCTTACTTTTCTTTTACATATTCCAGAGACTCTGAGGAAATATTCACCTCTTCCAATGTTGAATCGCATTTGTACCAAAGATATAAAGCTACCGACAACGAACATTCACCTGCCAAAGGGGACTTCGATTTTTGTACCAATACTTGGGCTGCATAAGGATCCATCGATTTATCCTGATCCAGATAAATTTGATCCGGACAGATTCAACCCAGACGAGAAAGCAAGAAGGCATCCTTATTCTTATTTGCCATTTGGAGACGGCCCACGAATCTGCATTGGTAAGGATTAATCCTTAAATAAATTGTTTGTATTTTGGATGAGATATATTTTCTTACTTTTCTTTTACATATTCCAGAGACTCTGAGGAAATATTCACCTCTTCCAATGTTGAATCGCATTTGTACCAAAGATATAAAGCTACCGACAACGAACATTCACCTGCCAAAGGGGACTTCGATTTTTATACCAATACTTGGGCTGCATAAGGATCCATCGATTTATCCTGATCCAGATAAATTTGATCCGGACAGATTCAACCCAGACGAGAAAGCAAGAAGGCATCCTTATTCTTATTTGCCTATTTGGAGACGGCCCACGAATCTGCATTGGTAAGTATTAATCCTTAAATAAATTGTTTGTATTTTAGATGAGATATATTTTCTTACTTTTCTCTTACATATTCCAGAGACTCTGAGTAAATATCCACCTCTTCCAATGTTGAATCGCATTTGTACCAAAGATATAAAGCTACCGACAACGAACATTCACCTGCCAAAGGGGACTTCGATTTTTATACCAATACTTGGGCTGCATAAGGATCCATCGATTTATCCTGATCCAGATAAATTTGATCCGGACAGATTCAACCCAGACGAGAAAGCAAGAAGGCATCCTTATTCTTATTTGCCATTTGGAGACGGCCCACGAATCTGCATTGGTAAGGATTAATCCTTAAATAAATTGTTTGTATTTTGGATGAGATATATTTTCTTACTTTTCTTTTACATATTCCAGAGACTCTGAGGAAATATTCACCTCTTCCAATGTTGAATCGCATTTGTACCAAAGATATAAAGCTACCGACAACGAACATTCACCTGCCAAAGGGACTTCGATTTTTATACCAATACTTGGGCTGCATAAGGATCCATCGATTTATCCTGATCCAGATAAATTTGATCCGGACAGATTCAACCCAGACGAGAAAGCAAGAAGGCATCCTTATTCTTATTTGCCATTTGGAGACGGCCCACGAATCTGCATTGGTAAGGATTAATCCTTAAATAAATTGTTTGTATTTTGGATGAGATATATTTTCTTACTTTTCTTTTACATATTCCAGAGACTCTGAGGAAATATTCACCTCTTCCAATGTTGAATCGCATTTGTACCAAAGATATAAAGCTACCGACAACGAACATTCACCTGCCAAAGGGGACTTCGATTTTTATACCAATACTTGGGCTGCATAAGGATCCATCGATTTATCCTGATCCAGATAAATTTGATCCGGACAGATTCAACCCAGACGAGAAAGCAAGAAGGCATCCTTATTCTTATTTGCCATTTGGAGACGGCCCACGAATCTGCATTGGTAAGGATTAATCCTTAAATAAATTGTTTGTATTTTGGATGAGATATATTTTCTTACTTTTCTTTACATATTCCAGAGACTCTGAGTAAATATCCACCTCTTCCAATGTTGAATCGCATTTGTACCAAAGATATAAAGCTACCGACAACGAACATTCACCTGCCAAAGGGGACTTCGATTTTTATACCAATACTTGGGCTGCATAAGGATCCATCGATTTATCCTGATCCAGATAAATTTGATCCGGACAGATTCAACCCAGACGAGAAAGCAAGAAGGCATCCTTATTCTTATTTGCCATTTGGAGACGGCCCACGAATCTGCATTGGTAAGTATTAATCCTTAAATAAATTGTTTGTATTTTAGGATGAGATATATTTTCTTACTTTTCTCTTACATATTCCAGAGACTCTGAGTAAATATCCACCTCTTCCAATGTTGAATCGCATTTGTACCAAAGATATAAAGCTACCGACAACGAACATTCACCTGCCAAAGGGGACTTCGATTTTTATACCAATACTTGGGCTGCATAAGGATCCATCGATTTATCCTGATCCAGATAAATTTGATCCGGACAGATTCAACCCAGACGAGAAAGCAAGAAGGCATCCTTATTCTTATTTGCCATTTGGAGACGGCCCACGAATCTGCATTGGTAAGGATTAATCCTTAAATAAATTGTTTGTATTTTGGATGAGATATATTTTCTTACTTTTCTTTTACATATTCCAGAGACTCTGAGGAAATATCACCTCTTCCAATGTTGAATCGCATTTGTACCAAAGATATAAAGCTACCGACAACGAACATTCACCTGCCAAAGGGGACTTCGATTTTTATACCAATACTTGGGCTGCATAAGGATCCATCGATTTATCCTGATCCAGATAAATTTGATCCGGACAGATTCAACCCAGACGAGAAAGCAAGAAGGCATCCTTATTCTTATTTGCCATTTGGAGACGGCCCACGAATCTGCATTGGTAAGGATTAATCCTTAAATAAATTGTTTGTATTTTGGATGAGATATATTTTCTTACTTTTCTTTACATATTCCAGAGACTCTGAGTAAATATCACCTCTTCCAATGTTGAATCGCATTTGTACCAAAGATATAAAGCTACCGACAACGAACATTCACCTGCCAAAGGGGACTTCGATTTTTATACCAATACTTGGGCTGCATAAGGATCCATCGATTTATCCTGATCCAGATAAATTTGATCCGGACAGATTCAACCCAGACGAGAAAGCAAGAAGGCATCCTTATTCTTATTTGCCATTTGGAGACGGCCCACGAATCTGCATTGGTAAGGATTAATCCTTATGATTCAACATTGGATATTTCTTCAGAGTCTCTGGAATATGTAAAAGAAAAGTAAGAAAATATCCTCCTCCCTTTTTGCCCTTGACAGGGCGTGGTGGCGCTTCATGGTGCCGCTACAGTAATCACACTTTTTAACTTGTCTCTTCAAGCCCCTCGATCCAGCGCCAAGTGAGTCGCCCCGTGAATAGAACTCCCCACCAGGGGCCGCAGCTGGTCTATCCATCTGTTTGGTGATCTTCCTCTTGGTCTTGTTCCATTAACCTTTCCCTCCACGACAAGCTTCTCCATTGTGTTTCCTCGTCTGGCGATGTGTCCAAAGTAGCGGAGGTAAGCCTGATTAATTCGCTTGAGAAGTCTTGTTCTGATGCCCAGTTCTTCTAGTACCGATATATTGGTCCGGTGTGCAGTCCAAGGTATCCGGAGGATGCGCCAGAACACCCACATCTCAAACCCCTCTATCCTCCTCCTGTCCGCTTGCTTAATGGTCCATGTCTCGGCTGCATAGGTTGCGATGGGAAAGATGAGGGAGTGCACCAGTTGCAGTTTGGTATTCTTTGTGATGGTTCTATCTTTCCATATTTTACTCAGTTTTATGGTGGCTGCCCTGGCCATGGCCGTCCTCCTCCTGATCTCCTCTGAACATCCTCCTTTGTTAGTTATCATGGAGCCCAAATAGACCATTTTCTCAACGACTTCAAATCCAGCCACTTTCTTCGCATTGGGCTGATTATTCATCTGT
>JASTWK010001508.1:0-32164 GCA_030770225.1 Temnothorax unifasciatus
GCTGTTGATGGAGCAAAAGACCTCGACCTCAAAAGATCCAAAAACGCCCCGATTTCGAAAAGCACCAAAACGATTCGAGTCTGCCCGTTCCGTTGCCCATGATTTTCTTCACCAGAACATTATTTTTCGAAAAATTTACTTCGAATCCTCGATCAATACTCTCATCAATGACTGATCGTTTCTCGACTGATAAAATGAAATTTCTGTGCCAAATTGAGGCTTTTTATCGTTGGAAAAAAGACGAGATGGCAAACAAGTTCCGGTTGAAGTTAATCACTTCATTATAACAGAAGATAGAAAAGAATAGAAAAATTGAGGAACAAACGACTTTGAGGCAGAGCAACTGAGACTTCATAGAAATATGTTTTATGATATTTTGCAACAGAGAATGTCACGGTATCTAATCTATTGGATGTGGTAACGTTTCTTAAACAAATTCTTCATTTGCTACTCTACTACCTCAATTCACAAGTTGATTAGATTGATGTTGACTATACCCCACTCTCTTGCACAGCTGAGCGTTCATTTTCGACGTTAAGAAGATTGAAAACGTATTTACGATCGTCAATGCGACAAGCTAGACTGAACGGTGTCGCGATTTGCACATCCATTCAGAAGATTCTGAACAACTAAACCTAGATGATTACTCGATGAGTTTATAACGAAAATGCAGTAAGAAGAAATACATTTGCACTGTCAAGCCAAATAAAAAATAAGAATGGCTTAGCTTTATACGTCTCACTTATTTTTTCAGTACTCCCCCCCACCCCCCCTACCCCACGCGTTCCTCCTACTCCATACCCGAAAATACCAAAAGTCGCCGGCCCTGAACATAAGTTTATGCGTTCACATTTGATACAAATTTTGGAAAATAATGTTTTGAACATTTTCCTCAGGATTTGCAATGTGCTAATCCTCAAAAGTACTTCCATTAGCAGTGATAAAGATAGAGAGGCTAAAGCAACTGCTCAACGTATGAAAAGACATTTTAAAAGTAATTACGCTAAAGAATGTCGGGCAGAAAAACAGAATTTAGAAAATCGCGCTACAAGCAACAACGATGCAAACAGATTTTACCAAATAATCGTGCTCAAGATTCACAATGTGCTATTTCTCAAAGATTACTTCCATTAGCGATAATAAAAGCGACAGAAACTGAAGCAATTGCTAAAAGTGCAAAAACATATTCTGAAAATAATTATGCTACAAAATCTCGTGCCGAGCAACAGGATTTAAACCGCGCTATTATAAAGCGACAGCAATCCAAACAAAATTACAAAAAAAAGTAATTTTAAAGCCTAAAGAAAAAGATATAATTATTCGAGGTCAATGGATTGGGGACGAACATATGGAGCATTTCCATACGCTTTTGCGAAGTTGTTCAGATTATCCCTTCGTGTGTAACGTCGGGTCACTCGTGCCCTGGCGAAAGTGACTGTCCCCTTAGCTCGAAGGGTGGGAGGGGGGCGGGACCAAACTATACTGAAAAAATTGTATACTACTAAGCTACTAGCTCCCCAAGCGCCGACGGTCTAGTGCGTAAACAGCCGTTGTGAGAGCCAGACGAAATTTTGAAAGTGCACGAGTGACCCGACGTTACACAGTACGTTGATTAAAATAGCAGGTGAGTAAAATGTTTATTTTAATTTTGATGTTTTTTTACTAAAAATTCATGTTCTTCATTGGAATTGATAATTAATCTTAGTTATCTATAAATATCAATCTATTAATCTATCTTAGAGTATCTATCTATCTAACTTATCTATCTTAGATCTATCTTTTTTTAATATTTGTAATAAATAATTGTGATTGATTACATTTTCATGAATAAAATTGATTAAAAATGAATAAATGTGTATTTTACTGTAATTTGCACCTATTTACGTACTTTCAAAAATGTTTTTTGATGCTCAAACTTAAGCATCCCATTAATTTATACATACTTCTAATATTTTTTTCTTTAAAGTACTATTCTTAAACTTTAATTTCCCGTTTGAATTTTTAAAATATATTAATTTTTGCCAAAGTTACGATTTTTTGAAAAAATTGTCCATTCTTCACGTTTTTATTTGTTTATATAATTAATTGTTTAAACAAATAAAACAATCGGCAATATAGCGATTGATCCTTAAAGTAGGATGTTAATAAGGTAACATGAATTTTTTCAGATTTTTTTAAAAACATTTAAAGTATTTTTTAGGCGTCGGACACGAGTGACCCACGTTACACAGTACGGTGCCGAAAAACGTTACCAGAAAGGTTATGAACCTGTCGCAACAGTCATGAACCAAAGGCCTGAATTTATTCCACGTATACCAGAATATAGAAAACATATACAAATATTGCACAGTACTCAGTTTCAATAAATTGTCCAGATCCAAACTTAGAACTAGAAATGGACATGGGTATGTAGTTATTACGATGCAACAAAAATATATATCTATGATTCACTAAATAAACGAAAATTGCACGAACATCACAAGGTATTCTTGAAAGAATTATTTCCAAAATACGACTTTGAGAACAATCCTGTCGAATTTCCTACTGTGCATGTCACAAAACTGTAATGATTGCGGAGTTTTTGCTATAGCTTTTGCGATTTCATTATTGTTTGATATTAAACCTGACAAAGTTACATATGATTACAGAGTAATGCGTTCACATTTGTTGAAGATTTTCGAATCGAATACAATTGAACATTTTCCTCATGGTCCACAAAGTGATGCTCAGACAGTGCTTCCATTAGCAGTAATAAGAAATAGAGAAGCTAAAGCGACAGCTTTACGTATAAATAGACGTTTATCTCAGAAAGATTTCTGTGAAAACATTAGTAATACTGGAAATAATTGCGCTGAGAAACGTTGTCGAGAAGAACAAGACTCGTCAGAAAATGATCGTGCTAAAAAACGGCGTCGATATCAGAATTCAGAAAACAATTGTGTTAATAATACTAAAATTAATCGCGCTAAAAAACGTTGTCGAGAGGAACAAGACTCGTTAGAAAATGATTGTGCTAAAAAACGGCGATGTCAGAATTTAGAAGACAATTGTGCTAAAAGACGACGTCAGTATAAAGACAACTTAGCAAATAATCGCCTTAATAAGCAAAATATCTTATACATTCTCAGCAAAAACGAGACAGACAAGAAAATATTATCTTAAACATTCTCAGCAAGAACGAGATAGACAAAGAAAATATTATCTTATACATTCTTAGCAAAAACGAGATAGACAAAGAAAATATTATCTTATACATTCTCAGCAAAAACGAGAAAACAAAAAATATTATCTTATACATTCTCAGCAAAACGAGATAAACAAAAAAATATTATCTTATACATTCTCAGCAAAAACGAGATAAAAAAAAAATATTATCTTATACATTCTCAGCAAGAACGAGATAGAAAAGAAAATATTATCTTATACAGTCTCAGCAAGAACGAGATAGACAAAGAAATATTCTGATCGTAAATGGCTTTATAATAAGCGATATTACGAGAGAAAGAATTCTAAATGCGTACCTGGGAACAAAAATCGCGATATTGCCAAAAATATTACTAGAAAATATGCAAATTTTTGTCACGAAATTACATACAATTTCTTATTCCTGTGACAATTGAAGACATCGAAAACAAACTTAATATTAAAAATCCTACTGAAAGACGATTAGAAGCCGAAAGAATCTTACGTGGTGTATGCGTATTCGAGATAGTTTTGTCAGCAAGATCTCTAAAATATTAGCTTCACTTAAAAAGAAATCAGAGTGTGCTTGACTCTTGCCGCTGAATGCTCTATGAATGACGATAAAATACGTGCATTATGTGGCACATCGGGACATACAGCTTCATCCGAAAATTATTTTATCGACACATATCGTAACATTAGTTCATCAGAACTGTTGGTAATTAACGAGAAAGGTAAAACTACGAATGTATTACCTTTGCAACAGGCACGAGTAAAAAAATCATGGTTATGCAATGCTTTGTGTAAAATTTATGATGATTCGTTGATGAAGATTCTAATCGATCGTTATGAAAAATTCCTCAAAACGATATTTACCTGTACTTTAAAGAAAATACCACAATTGTTAGCAGTTATTCATACATGTACGATAAAGAATTCGGATAGAAAAGGCCACGCACATGCTTGTTACATTGATGCAACTCTTTGCAAAGCTCTATTTCTTCCTGTTTTATTATTATCACCTCATTTTCCAATGGTGAGATATTTAAACGTTTAATTTATCAATGACAAATTTATACGATAAAATGTTAAATCTGGAGAAGGCTTTAACTTCTGTTGATTTAGACACGTTGAACGAAATTATAATTTTGGCACAACAAAAGCATCTATGTACAAACATCAGCAGAATCGTACTACTTTGAGTGAAGATGAAATCATGTCTCGCTTTAAAAACGCATTTAAGGCTTTTACTAAACGCTCCATGGACACACCTCGATATGTTTGTGCATCATGTGAGAGACTTTTATATAGAAGAAGTGTCTCTGAATTTAATAACTTAAAGCACGAATAGATATTCCAATTTGGAGAGATTTAATGGCGCATTTAGAAAACATAATATTACTCCGCAATACATATGTCATTACTGTGAAAAAAATCCGTGACGGATTAATGCCTGCGTATTGCGTTTTAAATGATCGTATTGTACATGATCCACCTGAAGTAATATCATGTCTTAACCAGTTTGAAAAAATTCTCATACAAAGAGCTAAAGCTTTTCAAACTGTCGTTACAATGAAACCTGTTAGTAACAGAAGTTACCTCACAGACAATGGTACAAAAGTAAAAGGTAGAACGTTTCATTTACCGTTACCTTTACAAGAAACATTAACAAAATATGTCCTGATACTGATCCAATTAATACCAATCACGAATTGTATTTTATACGTGTTAGAGGTATTCCGACAAAATAAAAATGATTTGGGAAGAAATGGTAGACGTTAACAAGGTTTTTGACGCCTTTAGTGTGGTTAAAAAATAATCCTTTATATTCTCATATTGTATTGCCAAATACTTGTAAGGATGTTTATTTACAAACGTCATTATTATTCGATCCAGAGTTTGAAGTACAGGAGACGGAAAAATGCTACTGAATCTGATTTGGATAATAAAAGCGAATCGAGCCCAAAAGTCCAACGCAAGAAAACAACGTAGACGCTACTTTTAAATAAATGAGCGTAAGGCAATGTTAACTCAGGTTCTTGACCGAAATAATGATGATCATTACGAGCATATACAATTTATCTTTATATGAAAAAAATTGTAAAAACTGATACCGCCTTATATCAAATGTTAAAAATAGCCGATTTGCCCTTGGACAATCGTGAGGCATCTTTAGATCTATTATGTTTTTCCAGATTTATTTCCTCTGGTATTGATGGACGACACCAAGCTAGACGGGTTTTTTTTAAACTTCACGACCATGAATTTGATAAATGTTGTTTTGATGTCCAAACATCCACAATTCAGATTAAATATACAATTCGTATTTTTTTTGTATAATCTATACACTTTTCGTCAAATAAATCGTGGTATTTATAGCAAACTATGTACGACTAAACGTTATACGGCTTCAGAATATTTAGAAGCACTACAGACAGATGTATTAGAATCTGACTTGAGTACAATATTCGCCACTATAAGAAATACGGAACAATACTGGCGTATACCAAGGAGTAATTTAAGATGTATGACGGAAGTATACGGACCTGCGACATGGTTCGTCACATGGAGTCCTGCTGAATGGCTGATGCCTGACTTAGCTGCATATCTTCGTGAAGTAAATGGATGGCCTGACGATTCAACGCCCATTAGTGTACTCGTTGCTAAGGATCCCGTGTCAACGTCAAGGTTTCTTGATAACAAATTCAAAGCATTCCTTGATTTATTTGTTCCAAAGATAACCCGATCGGAAAAGTGGCGCATTACTTCTGGCGACGAGAATACCAAGGTAGAGGTATACAACATTTTCATTTATTAATTTGGATTGAAGGTGCGCCAATTATCGGGAAATCTTCTGTTGAAGAAGTTTCTCAATTTATTTTGCAACACATAACTTGTGAAATGCCAGATCCAAAGATTTCACCATTGTTATACAGGCGAGTCAATACGCAATCAACAACACAAACATAACGATTATTGTCTTCGTTCTAAAAAAGTAGGACGCAAAACGATTCGTGTGTGTCGTTTCGGGTTTCCTCGTCCTGTCACGGAAACGTTGATTTGAAAGATGTCATTAGTTCGATAGCAGGTAGGAAACGATTGAAACATAGAAGTAGGCTTTATCATGTTCCTCGAAAACATGATGAGATCAATATAAATGATTATCATCCTGTTCTTCTTACGGTATTAGAAGGAAATGTCGATATACAATACGTAAGTGAAACATCCACGTTGCTTACTTGGTATATTACTAAGTACGTAAATAAACCAGGAAAATGTGAAATATCTGATGCTGTTCTTGATAGTAAAATAAGAAAAACAATCATTGCGTCAACAACTTTGGAATTTACTTTGCGAGCCACGAGTAATAGGGAATGTGGATCTCTTGAAGCCTCTGATGGAATGTGTGGTATTCTTTATGGGGGACTGATTCAAAAACGACTATAAAATGGTTAGATGTTAATCAGATACGACGTAGAAAAGTTAAAACTTATAAGGAAATTAAAGCTCTTGACGGAGATTCTACAAATATATTTTGTCCATCTATAATAGATGAACATTATCCACGGAGACCGAAAGAATTGGAATCTATGTTTTTATATGAGTTTGTACAGTGGTACGATATTTTGAAAAATAAACCACGAGGTAAAATATGGAATACTACACGATGGAGAATGGTTATTATCTAAACGGCGACAGCGTGGATGTCTTATTAATCACTATAAATATAATGTCAATACGCAGCCGGAAAATTATTTCTTTTCATTACTGCTCATGTTTAAACCGTGGCGGAAAATAGAAGATCTTAAAGACGGATGTGATACATATACAGAAGCATTTCACAAGGGAAAGTTATATCTTACGGAAGCATTGCAATATCATGAAAAATTAGAGGAAGTGCGAAAAGCATTTGAAACTGCGAAGCAATTAGTTGAACAATATTTAGATAATTTGGAAAAACAGCATGAGTCTCAAGATGATCCCGATAATCCAATAGGTGTTCAAAATATTGAGGCTGGTGAAGCGATGCAAGATTTTAAGGATCTTGGTCACAAATTAGATCAGGAAATTGATGTATCTGAAATGATCTCAAATCTGAACGCAGATCAAAGAAGAGTATTTGACAGAGTCATTAACGCCGTAACGATATCGCCGGATGACGAACAATTTAAACAATTACTATTATACGTTAGCGGAGAAGGAGGTACTGGTAAGAGTTTCTTAATTAAAACAATTAAATGCTGGATAAAACAAAATCTTCACAAGGATACTGCTGTAACAGCGCCTACTGGTATAGCGGCGTATAATATCGAAGCTTTAACAAATCACAGGCAATGGCATCAGTTACCTGTTGAACATGGTGATCAGTCTCCTAAGTATACACTATTATCTGATCACGTTTTGAAAGTTTTACGGGCAGATCTTAAAAATGTTAGTCTTATTATAATTGATGAAGTGTCAATGATATCTAATTTAACTTTTATGTATATAAATGTACGACTATGTCAAATATTTGATACCATGGATGACGATTTCTTTGGTGGAAAGCATGTTCTTTTATTTGGAGATCTGCTTCAATTACCTCCTGTACGTGAAAATTTTATCTTTGTTCCACTATCAAAAGCAGAATTTGATAAATATATTGGCAGTGTGGGGACTACTCCTGAGGAATGGTTGTGGCAAAAATTTCAATATGATGAATTGACGATCAATATGCGTCAGCAAGGAGATACATCTTATCGTGAATTACTCTCGAGAGTTCGTGTTGGTTTATTGACAACTTCTGATTCTGAGATTCTCGAGAAAAGAAAAATATCATTGAAAGGTCAGTCTTTCGATGCAAGATTATACGAATTGTGTAATTTTATTGATAATTTGCCGTCTGATACTGTTTGTTTACTGCCTACTCGTTATTTGTGCGATGTTCTTAACACTGCAATGCTAAGTCGTATTGCTTCGAAAGAAATATTATTAATTGCTGAAGATACACTTGACTGTGATAAGTATATTAAACGAAAGGTACAAAAGCGATTGACGGATAATGAAGACGATGATACTAATACAGCTGGGCTTTTGAAACAAATTACAATTAAAATTGGAGCGAAAGTTATGATAAGACGCAATATTGATGTCACTTTGGGCCTTGTAAATGATACAATTGCTACAGTTATTTCTGTTGTGCAGGATATATCTACCGATCGTGTAGAAAAGATTAAACTTCTTTTACCGTCTGGTTTGGAGTATTTTATTGAAAGAGCAAGTGTCAAGTTTAAAGTAATGGAGAAAGCATATGTTATGAGAAAACAATTTCCCATAACTCTCAGTTATGGCATAACCGTTCATAAAAGTCAAGGATTAAGCTTGCAAAACGCTGTTATGGATATAGGCAATTCTATATTTAGTTGTGGTCAGGTATATGTTGCATTATCCCGAGTAACGTCTCTGGATGGATTGCATTTAATTAACTTTGATCCTTCATCTGTAACGGCAAGTGAAAGAGCTATTATCGAATATAATCGGCTAAGAAAATTTCTACCGCAAGCAGAAATGATTACTATTTCGAAAAAACGTTTTCGAAAAGTAAAAGATGTTCCGTGGACATTGTCAAAAGCAATCAATGCCGGTCAAGAGTCAGACCAACAAGCTGGAAAAAGTACTGCTGAGCCGATACCTGCTTTGCAAATAAGATGGAATTTCATGCTACGCAAATTCAGTAATACAATGTTTCTTGCAGTCAAGTATTATTAGGAAAGTGTTGCTTAAAGTTGATAAGGATGATTTAAGTATATTAGCGCATAAATATGACCAACGATTACCTAATTTGAATGCTGATGCGATACGGACAGATTTAGGAGAGCGCTTTACGAGTCATGATGATGAAAAACCGGCAAAACGAGACGCTCTTGAATTTCTTATTGCCGTTTGCACAAAATATAATTACATAAAAAATTTGGTCGGGCATCAAGTTACTTGTACTACTAAGTGCATTAGCAACTCATGTGGTTATACGACAAAAAATATTATTGATAACATAGTTGTTCCAATTTCTATTATAATTTGAAAAAGAAAAGTTATAATCTTAATAATTTATTAAAAGATACATTTTTAAATTGGGGTCCATTATATGGAAAAACATGCCAATCTTGTGCAGGAAATCTAGTATTTAGAAATGAATTAACGTTGACGAAAGAAATAGTAATTATTCATTTAATTTTGTTCTCGTCACAGGATGATAAATTAGTGAAAATACCACAGACATTTAATTTAACTGCCATACCAACAACTAAGATATCGATAGCTAAACAGCAGTATAAAGTAATGAATACTATATTTCATCAGGGGTACATCTATTGAAGATGGTCATTATACAAGTATGTGTAGAGAAAACACATTTTGGATTGAATTTGATGATGGAAAAATTATAGAAAAGAAACGATGGCCTACAGGTGCTAAAAATATTTATATATTATTTTTGGAAAAAGTTGATAAGAAATAATTTATACAAGCAACATAATATAGATACATATTTTACATAAAAGCAATGTCCGGTAATGTATATATATTAACAACTTCAGACAACTTTCTTTATAAGGTGTAATTTTTTTCTGTGGTATACATACGTATAGCATTAGCGTTAATCATGCTACATTGCGATTATGTTTTATGTCAAAATTGAAAAATATATACAAGATGTACAACTAAAAGGGTTTATAAATATTGTTTATAAGATTAAGATGCGTAACACTACAAAAAGGCGTGATATCCGTACAAAATTACCTTTTTTTAAAAAAAGGTAAAAAAAGGCGCCAAGTACACGCATAGTAGTGCATATGTATTATGTTGTTACCTCGAAAAAAACAAAGTGGTAGTATTATACCTTGAAATAACACCCTATACATACTGTTTATAAAATGCGTAATACTACAAAAAGGCGTGATATCCGTACAAAATTACCTTTTTTTAAAAAAAAGGTAAAGAAAGGCGCCAAGTACACGCACAGTAGTGCATATGTTGTTACCTTGAAAAAAAAAACAGTGGTAATATTATACCTCGAAAAAACCTAAGTAACAAGTGGTAAGACGTAATCTTTGTATCTCGAAAAATTTCTAAAAAACCTAAGCAGTATATATGTTGTTACCTTGAAAAAAAAACAGTGGTAATATTATACCTCGAAAAAACTTAAGTAACAAGTGGTAGAAGTAATCTTTGTATCTCGAAAAATCTCGAAAAAACCTAAGCAATAGTATCTTTATTTCCAAAAAATTATAACTAAAGTGATACACATCTCACAAAATTACGTTACCTCATCAAAGATAAGTCACGCTTCAAGTGATCTATTACAATTACAAAAAAAAAATGATATCACTTTAAATTATAGCGCCAATTACAGAGAACATACACTGAGAAAAAAAATTTGTTAATCTCAAGAAATATTTAGTTTGATATGTTCAACTAAATATTTTAGTTAGTTAACTAAACATTAGTTGAATTAATTAATTCTTAATTAAAGAAACGAAATAAATTGTTGATACAACTAATATTTAGTTAGTAGTAGTAGTAGTAGTAGTACGGAAGTGGGAGGTACCCCTAAGGTCCCTATCGGCCACTAGATCTAGCTGATCCTTTGTGCCTCCCCACTCGTTTTTTGCTAGGTCTCAAGATACAGTCTTGAACCCTGTACCAGGTTTATCAGATCTGTAACCCTAGCATTTTCTAGATCCTGGGGGGTTAAGAACATACACCCCCAGATTTTGTATCTCTTACATACAAATGCCGGGCATTGGCATATTATATGTGCGTTGTCTTCTTTCTCGTCTCCGCAAAGGCGACATGCCTTTTGCTCCGCAAGCCCGAGATTATAAAGGTGTGCTCTAAGTAGTGCGGAGTGACCAGTGAGCAGTCCCAACGCCATTCTCAGTTTCTGTTTACTCAGTGCCAGTAGTTCATTAGCCCTACCTGGTCTGCTGTCTTTCATCAAAGTCTTTGCCTGGCGGCAGGTTTCTAGCTTCTCCCATCTAGCCAGGTGTTCCCTTTTCAGGCGACCCTTGATGAATTCTTTGCCTACTGCAAAGGGTATTCCCATCTCCTCCTGGTCAATTGGTGCTTCATTAGCTCCCTTTTTGGCCAGCATGTCTGCAGTTTCGTTCCCAGGTATTCCTTGATGCCCAGGCACCCATACTAATGTGACTTTATTACGTCCGCTTAGTCTTTCTAATGCTAGCATACAATCCCAAACCAATGCTGATTCAGTAGTTGTTTTTGCCAGTGCTTGTATGGCTGCTCTACTATCCGAGCAGATGCTTATCTTTTTTCCCTTCGTGTCTTTATTTAGCAGATATTCCGTGCACTTTAGGATAGCCAGTATCTCCGCTGCAAAGACAGTTGAGTGGCTTCCCATGGGAATACTCTCCCTGTGGTTCTCCTTTGGCCCATAGAATCCTGCCCCGAAGCAGTCATTAATGCCTGACTCATCAGTGAACCATAGGTCCACATTGGGATCCCCGACTCCCCTCAGGTCAGACCAATCTTCTCTAGTTGGTATTCGTGTCTTAAAGTGTTTTACCAACTGGTATTTTTTGTTAATTCTATCTTGTTTTAAAGTAAAAGGGTGTTTCTGGAACAGGTCGAGTCTTGTATGTCCCAATCCTGTGTTTCTCCATTCTCCCAGACACCTTAGTCTGTATGCTGTGTTCCTAGCTGAATTTATCACGGCCAGGTCCAGTGGAGGCACACAGAGTGCAATTTCTAGCGCCTCTGTGGGGGTAGTCCTCATAGCCCCTACTGCAGCCCTTAGGTAGCTCCCTTGTAGGCTTTTCAGTAGGTTCTTTGTCTCCACTTTCTCTGTCTTAGGCGACCAGATCACAGATGCATAAAGTAGTCTCGGTAACAGTACTGCTTTGTACAACCATAGTGCTATGGGGGCTTTTATGCCCCAAGACTTTCCCATGGCTCTTCTACACATCCACATACATGAGTAGAATTTTTTCCTGCTCTCTGCAAGGTGTACCTTCCAGTTAAGTTTGGTATCTATATATAGTCCCAAGTATTTAACTGAGGTTGTGAAGGGAATTACCTTCCCCCAGAGCTTAAGAGGCTCAATAGTTTCTGGTTTGTATTTCCTGGTGAAGACCATTATGTTGGTTTTTGATGGATTGACCATCAATTCCTTGGCCTCACACCATTTTTGGACGATCTTTAAGGCATCGTTCATGCGGTCCCTTAGGGTATCTAAGAAGGATCCTGTGATCACTATAGCTACGTCATCCGCATAGCCACAGGTCAGGAACCCCTTCTTTTGTAGTTTCACCAGAAGGTCATTGACTACGAGGCACCACAACAGAGGGGACAGAACCCCACCCTGCGGGCACCCCTTACTCGGTTTACCAGTGATACTAATATTACTTTGTGTGACTGTTAGGTTCCTTCCCGCCAGCATATCCTCCACCCAGTCTACTAGCGGTTCCGGGACCCCGTGTGCAATCAGTGCTTCCTTAATGGCTTTGTTCGAGGTGCTATCAAATGCTCCTTCGATGTCCAAGAAGGTTCCAATAGCGTATCCTTTCGCTTCCAGCTGCGTCTCTATCCTGCCTATCAGGTGGTGTAGGGCAGTTTCCGTAGATCTGCCCTCCCTGTAGGCGTACTGAGCACTGGCTAGAGGGTGGTCCGCTAATGGTCCATCCTTGAGAAACCTATCAATTAGCCTCTCCAGCGTCTTCAACAGAAAAGAGGTCAAACTGATAGGTCTATAATCCTTGGCTTTGATGTGTCCATTTCTGCCAGGCTTAGGTATGAAGACCACTCTAGTGGCTCTCCATGCTTGCGGGACATGTCTTAGAGCTATGCTTGCCCTAAAGATTTTAGTCAATGGGCCTACCAGCTCTTTGAGTCCCTCCTGTAGAAGCAGAGGGAGTATGCCGTCCGGTCCCGGAGCCTTATAGGGCTCAAAGGAGCGAACCGCCCACTCCACCGCCTGTGGATAAACCACCTTTGCTGCCAACGCCCAAGCTTTGGGCTTATAGACAGCCCTAGGTTGTCGTTGGTTCTCCGTAGCTGAAGGGGACTTCTGAAATCCCGGGAAGTGAACCTCCATGAGATGATTCAGAGTCTCCTCAGTTGTTTCTGTGAATTCTCCATTGGGGAGCTTGAGACAGCTCCACTGTGGGTCACTCTCTTTGCAAAGAATCCTGCAGAGTCTGGATGCTTCCGGAGCACTCTCAATCCTCTCGCAGTAGTTCCTCCACCCCGTTCTTTTGGCGCTAACTATCGCCTTTTTGTAGTCTCGTTGGGCAGCCTTGTGCTTTTCCCAGGCCCCCAATGTATTTACATTTTTAGCCTTATTGAAAAGCTTTCTTACCCCGGCCCTGAGCCTCGATAGCTTTTCATTCCACCATGAGGCACCGGCCGAGGCGTTTCTCGGCTTCAATGGGCAATTCAATTCAAAGGATTCCCTGATGGCATCGCTTACGAAGCTCGTTGCAATCTCCAGGTCCTCCTTTGTATGGAATCTGGTCGGCGCATTTTTTAGCCGACTAACCAAGTCGGCTCTAAAGCCCTTCCAGTCTGTTTTCCTGGGGTTTCTCCCCCATTGTTCCTCTTTCTGTAAGTTCACAAGGTCGAAGCGGATCTGTCTGTGGTCGGACCCTGAAGGTTCATTTGAGATCCTCCATCCCGCCACCAGATCTACCACACCTCTCGTGCACACCGTAATGTCTATCACTTCCTGTCTTCTAGAGTCCAGGAAAGTGGGTTCTGTTCCTCTATTTAAAATTTGTAAGTTAGTATTCATGATGAAGTTAAGTAGGCTTTCCCCTCTCGGGTTTATATCGGAGCTTCCCCACACCAAATGGTGTGAGTTTGCATCGCAGCCCAAGAGAAGTTCTAGCCCCCTTTCCCTCGCATAAGTTACTAGCTCTATCATGTTTCTTTGGGGGGGTAGTTCCTCCGAGTCGTAGGGCATGTAAACAGACCCCACTATCAGGTCCCTGACCCCTCCATCGTGTGTTTTAAGTTTCAGCCTTACAGCCACTAGGTCGCCGTCGCTGAATTGTGATAATAGACAGGCATCCAGACCTTTCGCTACAATACAGGCTCTTGGTCTTTCTGCGTTGTCTGCTTTGAACAATTTACCACAACCTCCAAGGCCCTTAATGTGTCCCTTGACGAGCCACGGCTCTTGGATGAGGAATAGATGCTTTGTGTGCATCACAGCCGCGCACCTGGCTAGAACCGCCGAGGCGCTTTTGCTGTGATGCAAGTTGATTTGAGTGAAGGGGATATTGGAGCCCGCCATTGATTAGACAGTCTCCGGCCTATCCTCCTTCCTTCCTGACTCCCCCCTGCGGTCCCCTCCAGGCAACCTAACTGTCGCCTGTCCGAGACCACAGAAGGGTTTAAGGTTGAGCGCTTTAAGAGCACTCAACGATCCCTCCCCAATAAGGGCAGCGAAGTGGGTGCTCGTAGCATCCCTACTTTCGCTGCCCCTCGCGACCACCCAGTCCGCGGCTTGGAGACCCTCATTCTGCCTGTCAAGTAGCTCTATTGCTTCCTTGACAGGCATTCTAGGGTCCTCCACGTGCACCACAACCCGATGACGCCTAGGCAGTTCATCGAGCTGCATTGCACGCAGCCGGACCCCATTTATCTCTAAAACCGAAGTTAGGCTTCGCAGCCACCCTTCGGTTTCTGCATCGATGCAGTTAAAAATAACTGCCCCGTCTCTATCTGCTGTGCCCCTGAAGGTGGGGGCTTTGGTACCCTTTGCAACGCCAAGGATAGCCTCCTTCACCTTATCCCTTAAAAGCACAGCTTCTTTATCGTCCAGCTTTCGCTCGGGATATTCCATGGGAACCATGGCCACCCTTGCTAGGCCGGATGTTACTTGGGCAAAGGTCTTCTGATCTACAGCGATCTTAGACCTTTTGCCCACTTGTGCAGTCCCGGGACTGGGTGTGCTCTGTTCCGATCTGGTTCGCTTGTACGTCCCAGTGGAAGCTCGCTCCCCCGTCCCTGGCATTGCCACAGAAGCAGTGTTTGATTCGGGAGCAGGTTTTTCGGCACTGCTCTTCCCCTCCATCTGCTTCTGTTTCTTATAACGACGACGTGCCGCCCCGCTATACCTTATCCGGCTTTTACCAGCTTGTGGTTGGGCCTTGTCCGGCTCCTTCCCCAAGCTGTCCGGTCTAGTTTCCTCAGGTCGTTCGCTACCTATTAAGGTGGCTACTCCCTGGAGGACCTCCTCATACTCATTATTGTTATTATTTTTTTTGTATTTTTATTTTTATTTTTATGTGTGTCATAATATTTAGTTAACTAACTAAAATGTTTAGTTAAACGTATCAGACTAAATATTTCTTGCGATTAACAATTTTTTTTCTCAGTGTATTTTTCGAGATGCAAAGATTACGTCTTCCACTTGTTACTTAAGTTTTTTCGAGGTATAATATTACTGTTCTTTTTGAGGTTAACAAATTTTATTTATATTTAAATACAAAGTTTATTTTCAATAGAATAAAAGATTGAATCATGAAGAATTACAGAGGTAACAGTACAAAATACAAATATTTTATTAAAATATTTAAACCCAACAAGGGAATACAAGGTATTTAAATACAAAGTTTATATATGTATTTTAAAATATTTAATCGCAAAGAATTACAGAGGTAACAGTACAATATACAAAATAAAAATATTTTATTAAAATACATAAATTTTTCTTATAAAAAAACTTGGCGCTGCTAGACCTTGAAATTAGGTCAGCGTGGTGTGTATGTGCGAGCGAGTGATATGGGTATGGGTAATGTGTGTGTGTGTGTGTGTGTGTGTGTGTGTGTGTGTGTGTGTGTGTGTGTGTGTGTGTGTGTGTGTGTGTGTGTGTGTGTGTGTGTGTGTGTGTGTGTGTGTTGTGTGTGTGTGTGTGTGTGTGTGTGTGTGTGTGTGTGTGACGGTGAATAATGTGGTTAGGTATAGGATAAGTTTAGATTTTTAAGTGCGTTAAACATTGTAAAAGCGATTACAATTAAGTATAGAATAAGTAATATTTACATACGTAAAAGGTCTCTCTCTCTCTCTCTCTCTCTCTCTCTAGCAGCGCCAAGTTTTTTTATAAGAAAAATTTATGTATTTTAATAAAATATTTTTATTTTGTATATTGTACTGTTACCTCTGTAATTCTTTGCGATTAAATATTTTAAAATACATATATAAACTTTGTATTTAAATACCTTGTATTCCCTTGTTGGGTTTAAATATTTTAATAAAATATTTGTATTTTGTACTGTTACCTCTGTAATTCTTCATGATTCAATCTTTTATTCTATTGAAAATAAACTTTGTATTTAAATATAAATAAAATTTGTTAACCTCAAAAAGAACAGTAATATTATACCTCGAAAAAACTTAAGTAACAAGTGGAAGACGTAATCTTTGCATCTCGAAAAATACACTGAGAAAAAAAAATTGTTAATCGCAAGAAATATTTAGTCTGATACGTTCAACTAAACATTTTAGTTAGTTAACTAAATATTAGTTGTATCAACAATTTATTTCGTTTCTTTAATTAAGAATTAATTAATTCAACTAATGTTTAGTTAACTAACTAAAATATTTAGTTGAACATATCAAATTAAATATTTCTTGAGATTAACAAATTTTTTTTCTCAGTGTATGTTCTCTGTAATTGGCGCTATAATTTAAAGTGATATCATTTTTTTTTTGTAATTGTAATAGATCACTTGAAGCGTGACGACTTATCTTTGATGAGGTAACGTAATTTTGTGAGATGTGTATCACTTTAGTTATAATTTTTTGGAAATAAAGATACTATTGCTTAGGTTTTTTCGAGATTTTTCGAGATACAAAGATTACTTCTACCACTTGTTACTTAAGTTTTTTCGAGGTATAATATTACCACTGTTTTTTTTTCAAGGTTAATAATACTTCAAGCGATTCATTGTTACATTATAGTATTAACACAGATAATAGCGTATCAGATGCATTCTTACTCGCAAACTTGGAAAATTCGACACATGAAAACTTAAACAATGAGAAATCTCTTTCAAATTCAGGTTGGTTATTTTGGTTTGATTTTAAGTAAAGTGTGATAAATTTATATTTATACTTACATATTTTTCAGATAATAACGCTGATCACAACAAAAGCTTTACTAAAGTTTTTACATTACCTACTGAATACTTGCCCAAGAAAAAGAGAGTTAAATTAGAAGCTACTGGCAAACGTAAATTACCGTCAGTTGGAACCTCCGAAGAATCGTGGAAAGTTCAGATGGAGAAAGAACAGCAGAAAAAAATTAAGCAGGAAAAGAGTGAAAAAAGAAAGTTACTACAAGAGCAAAAGAAAAAATTAGCAGAAGAGAAGCGAAAGTTACAAGAGGAAATGAAAGCGATTCAAAACAAGATAAAAAATGAAATCTAACAAAGAATGTTCAATAATTTGATATTACTTAGATTATTTATGACAAATATGCTCATTTGTTAAGTATGTTGGGAGAAATATTTTATTGCGAGTTGCTATAATATTTAAACTGTAATATTTAAAAATTTAAAAATTAAAACTAAAAACGCTAATTTATTATATCTATTTATTTAACTTTTAAAGGTTATTATTACTATTATTATTACTATTAAACTATTAAAAATTATTTCGCATGCTAAAAAGTTATTTTGTGATGTTTTTGTGCGAGTTAATCATTTATAACGAGAAATATTTGAGCGTTCCAAAAAGGGGACATCGATTATGGAACGGGGGGACAAGCTATAAAAATAGTGTTCCAACAAACGTACAGGTTCTTGCTTTAGTTTTTTATTTATAATAATTCGAATTTTTAATCAATTTTAATTTTCCAAAGTTTATTTTCATCCTTGAACACCAGCCTATCGATCAAAACTCAAAGTATTTATATATGAACCCTTATAATAATGTTAATCAACCAATAATCTATAACCTCTGCAAAAAGTGTTCCATAATAGGGCCTTTTACCTTAGCACCATATCTAATCATATATAAATGTATGTGAAGCCAGATATAATGATATATGAGTAGTGCGGCCGTCAGTTAGTGACGTCAAGACGTGTCCCACGAGCGCTCCGTACAAGTGCAGTATAAGTGTCTTAAAACTTATAATTCCTGTGATATTTTGTTATGTGGAGATTCGCGCTGCGATTCTAAAACGATCTGTGGATAAATTTTTACGGATATTGTTAAGATCAATAAGATATTAACGTTTATAACTCCCGTATGGTACGGCTGGGCGCGCGGGACTTATGTGCCGCGTGGCATGTGGTGGTCCGAAGTGGTGACCTCCTTTTGTACACGTAACGATTCGACACCGCTTGATTAGACACGCACTATTGGACACCGCACGATTAGAAGCGAGAGCTGATATAAAAAATGCTCACCTGGAGGCCGTATAGCGGCGAGCTTAAACTATGCCATTGGATTTTTAGTTGGAAGTCTTCCATCTGCGGTATCTCTTGGCCATCCTGTAGTGGTGGTAGTTGGTCCAGGTAATCCAAATAGCAGGTCCAACACAATTTTTTTCTCGGTCAGGAGGAGCTTACAAAATAGACGGCGTTTTCGCCTTCCGGACTCCGGATGCATAAAAGAATCTCATATTCGCCTGGGTGATCCTCGGGGAGGACCCCGTCGATTGGCCCATAGAATTCTTCTTTTTCTTCCTCGCTTTTTTCGTCTCCCTGCGTCGGTGGTCTCATTCTTGATGTGTTTAAATGTGTGCTCGTGTTAATTTTAACAAACTATTTTAATGTATATATGTATACCTTTCTTAAAAAAAAGGTAAAAAAGGCGCCAAGTACACGCATAGTAGTGTATATGTTGTTACCTCGAAAAAAAAAAGAAAGTGGTAGTATTATACCTCGAAAAAACCTAAGTAATAAGTGGTAGACGTAATCTTTGTATCTCGAAAAATCTCGAAAAAATCTAAGCACTAGTATTTTTATTTCCAAAAAATTATAACCGAAGTGATACACATCACAAAATTATGTTACCTTATCAAAAAAGAGTCGCGCTTTAAGTGATCTATTACAATTACAAAAAAGAAATAATATCTCTGTAAATTACAGCGCCAATTACAGAGAGAACATATATATTGCCTCAAAAAATAATTGTTGCACTACTTTGAAAAATCTTTACATTGTGTTAATTAGAAAAAGAATGTATGATAACAATTTTATAAGATTAAAAAATTTTATTTAAATTTAACAAGGGAATACAAGATATTTAAATACAAAGTTTACATGTGTATTTTTTAGTGGTCACAAAGAATTACAGAGGTAACAGTACAAAATAAAAACATTTTATTAAAATACATAAATTTTTCTTGTAAAAAAACTTGGCGCTGCTAGACCTCGAAATTGTAAATAAATAAATAAACTTATCCCGTACTTAATTACAAGCCGCATTATTCGCCGTCGTCACACACACCCATATCACTCGCTTGCACATACACACCACGCTGATAATCATTTACTTTACTTCTGTCACATTCTTCTCTGAATTATTTTTATTTATTGTCCTTATTTATTTACAATTTCGAGGTCTAGCAGCGCCAAGTTTTTTTACAAGAAAAATTTATGTATTTTAATAAAATGTTTTTATTTTGTACTGTTACCTCTGTAATTCTTTGTGACCACTAAAAAATACACATGTAAACTTTGTATTTAAATATCTTGTATTCCCTTGTTAAATTTAAATAAAATTTTTTAATCTTATAAAATTGTTATCATACATTCTTTTTCTAATTAACACAATGTAAAGATTTTTCAAAGTAGTGCAACAATTATTTTTTGAGGCAATATAAACTCGTCACAAAAATTAAAGGAACACTTAAATTTTCTTAAAAATTAGGCAAAATTTGAGCAGCTGTATCTTCGTTAAAAATGAACAAAATTTAAGTTTAAAAAAAGGGTTTTAAAGCTTGAAATCTATACTTTTAGAAGATCACTATTTTCTTTTAGTTTCTGTGAGTTTGGTAATTTTTACATATAGAAAACCACGAGCTGGACAAAATGGGAAATTTTCTTCTCACTTTGTGGGCCTGTCACGTGCTCAAAAAAATCCTGCGAAATTTTTTGACTTTCCAATGTGAAAGCTCGAAGTTTTCCCTACAAAATTTTTTTTTTTAAATGTTTCTACGATTTTTTGTTACTTAGTTAACGCGGATTGAATAAGAAATGAGCATTTTGACTTTGATTGCTCATAACTCCGTTAAAAATCATCGTACCGCAATTCGCAAAATGGATTCTTAAAGCTAAAACTTTGCTCTATCAAGTCGTATAATCGCCAATTTTTTTATAAAGATGTTTGGATACATTACAAGTGAGTAAAGATATCGTAAAAATTTGCAATTTTTTACTTTTTTATTTAGATCCAAAAAACAATTGTGCAGAACAACAACAAAAATTTATTCTTTACGTTTTTTTCTACTTTTAAGTATCCTACATTTAAAAAAAATTTGCCGAATAGCTATGAGATTTTCTTCATGGTGGCCACTATGGTTTTACGGGGCAAAACGTACAAAAAATTGTGAAATTGCTTAATTTCAGTAAAAATCAAGAAAAAAAATTAAAAATAACGTCTGGCGGACGTTGAAAAACTGTTTTCAATTACGCTGACAATACATTGAAGATGAGTAAATGTCAGCATAAGCTAGAAAGACTTTTTTATAAAAAATTAATGTTTTGTGTTTTAAAAATTTGAAAAAATACCGCCGGCATTAGCGTTACCCAAAGCATACGAGGAGGTTGCCCGGTCGGATTTACGCTTTGTTATGCGCGCGTGCGCGTGCGCGTAACCGACGTTTTGTTCCCCGGAAAAAATCTCCCGGAAATCAGTTCCCGGAAAAAATCTCTCCGGAAAAAATCTCCCGATCAAAAATCTCCCCCGGAAAAAATCTTCCCCGGAAAATATCTCCCCCGGAAAAAATTTCCTCCAGAAAATATCTCCCCCGGAAAAAATTTCCGTGCCCAGCAAAAGATAAGAAATACATAACTCATGATAATTTAATACAAAGAAAGATTGACAGCAACATTTCTCAAGAAGTTTGACGCAACCAGCAAAGCGCAAATAAATTAAAAAAGTCAACGTGACTAAAAACAAAGACAATAAACATAACTCATGATAATTTAATACAAAGAAAGATTGACAGCAACATTTCTCAAGAAGTTTGACGCAACCAGCAAAGCGCAAATAAATTAAAAAAGTCAACGTGACTAAAAACAAGGACAATAAATACATAACTCATGATAATTTAATACAAAGCAAAATTCAACGCATCCAACAAAGCGCAATTAACGTAATACAATCGGCGTAACTAACAACAAAGATAAATAACACATAATCCACAACAAATTTTTATAACGACAGATTGGCAGCGACATTCTTCAAATATTGTAACACATCCTGTCGGTTGTAGGCTGCAACGAGACTCTTCAATCGCGCATCGTTGTCTTTGTAGCGCTTGTTTCTATTATTCGCAGGAGCGTGAGCATCCGCGCGCGCAATGTGAGCCTCGACGAGACCCTGCTCTGCTTGAAGCAACTCAATCATTTTCCACAGTATGAGATGCGAACCATTTGCCCTCCGATTTAGTGCATGGTGCCATCCTTCCACTGCATTGTTGGTACGAGCAGCAGCCACCATCACTGAGGAGTAGTGGTTCCACAAAGAAATGTCAAACATTGCGCCGCGTCGTACCTTACGACGACCTAACACGCCAACCCAAGTGTGCTCAAAATAATCGAGGAAACCTCTCAAATCCTTCTCATTATCCGTGAAAAATGGCGACTGCAGCAAAGTATCGTACGCGTAAGTAACATCGCAGGAAGGAACGAACGCCAATGCGAATAACATTCGCAAATTACGAGCTGCGCGGCTGCTCTCGCGGTACAATGGCGCAAGGTCGTGATCTTGTATACTACGCCAAAGTGCCTGACCGAAATGGAATAAACACCCTTTGATATCACACTCGGGAAATTCTAGCGTAACGGCTTTTAAAAATGCCATCTCGAAATCCGACATTACATTTTTTGGGGCCACCCCGGGAATAGCATTTTTTAGAGCCCGTAACAGAGTTTGATATGTTCTCTTGCGTCGATTAGGGCATAACGCATATACGAGAGGCACAACCTTGCCATTCACCTCCCCATGTACGGTGTACAGTTGGTCGAATATTTCAGGCACTACTTTAAAAGTACCATCGCAATACCATACGTCACATCCTCGCAACACCTGCAGATTATCCTCCGTAGCAAATATAAGCAGTCTGTTGTTAATATCCTCAGAGTCGAATAACAAGAATTTCACGCTCTTCAATGTCTTTGAAAGTGTTCTGGTATTTCATACAATGTGTTCTTCCTGGGATTAGGCGGTAAAGGATTGTTCCTTTGACGGATTCCTCGGACAGTCCGACTCAACGACTCAGCACTCGGTAATTGTGCAGCAACAGGAGACGACACCGTACCCAGTACGGACGCCACTAACGACGATGATGCTTCCTTGCTTGTAACCGCTTTCTTCCGTAATTTTGCAACAACGCGTTTTGTCTCAACAGCTGCAGCGTTAGGAGTGTGAGTTGTGTGCTCAGTTTGATGCAAAATGATGCCTACAATAAGCAAAAAATAAAGAGTAATGACAATTTTCCGATACAGCTATGAAGCACATTAATTTACATACCATCGCGTAACTCCGACGACGTGTGACAAATCCCCCGACACCCGGATTTATACTGCACACACCGCCAAATAACTTTTCCATTAGACCCCTCCCCATGCTTGTAATACAATTCACCATCAGCAATCAGCTGATTTTTTCCCTTGTTGCTTTTTACAAATTTGAGCGGCATGGCGCACGATAATATCGCTACCAGTACTTACAACAGACTGATTACTGTTATTCGCGGTGATATTGCTGACGAAGAGTAAACACAGCACAATCAGTTGACGGTTCCGAATAATAACATATACAAGCACCAAATAAAGTCGCACAGTCTAGTGTAACGGCTTTTAAAAATGCCATCTCAATTAGAAATACAGCAGTACTGGAATTATGGATTGGGAGATTTTTTACGGGGGATATTTTTTCCGGGGGAGATTTCTTCCGGGGGAGATTTTTTCCGGGGGAGATTTCTTCCGGGGGAAATTTTTTCCGTGGGAGATATTTGTCGGGGGAGATTTTTTCCGGGGAGATTTTTCCGGGAACTTATTTCCGGGGAGGATTTTTCCGGGGAGATTTCTTCCTAGAACCGCGCGTGCGCGTATGTGTATGTGTGTCATTCAGCTGAGACCTCGCGACTCGTCGCTTTCGCAGTATTTTATGACTCTAAACTCATTTATGACTGTGTGCGTGCGCCTGCATGCGTGTATGTGTATGTATGCATGCGTACATGCGTGCGTGTGTGGATGAGTGGATAGATGGTCATAGGTGGTAAAATAAATTTTTTAAAAATTATACCAGTATAAGCTAGAAAGACTTTTTTAAATAAGAAATTAATGTTTTGTGTTTTCGAAATTTAAAAAAATTCATTCATTTTACCACCTACGACCATCTATCCACTCACCCATACATGCACGCATGTACGCACGTACACACGCATACGGAACACACACAACATACACATACATACAAACACGTGCGTGTGCGCGCACGTATACATAGTCATGAATGAGTTTAGAGTCATAAAATACTGCAAAAGCGACGAGTCGCGAGGTCTCAGCTGAATGACACACATACACATACGCGCACGCGCACGCGCGCATAACAAAGCGTAAATCCGACCGGGCAACCTCCTCGTATGCTTTGGGTAACGCTAATGCCGGCGGTATTTTTTCAAATTTTTAAAACACAAAACATTAATTTTTTATAAAAAAGTCTTTCTAGCTTATGCTGACACTTACTCATCTTCAATGTATTGTCAGCGTAATTGAAAACAGTTTTTCAACGTCCGCCAGACGTTATTTTTAATTTTTTTTCTTGATTTTTACTGAAATTAAGCAATTTCACAATTTTTTGTACGTTTTGCCCCGTAAAACCATAGTGGCCACCATGAAGAAAATCTCATAGCTATTCGGCAAATTTTTTTTAAATGTAGGATACTTAAAAGTAGAAAAAAACGTAAAGAATAAATTTTTGTTGTTGTTCTGCACAATTGTTTTTTGGATCTAAATAAAAAAGTAAAAAATTGCAAATTTTTACGACATCTTTATTCACTTGTAATGTATCCAAACATCTTTATAAAAAAATTGGCGATTATACGACTTGATAGAGCAAAGTTTTAGCTTTAAGAATCCATTTTGCGAATTGCGGTACGATGATTTTTAACGGAGTTATGAGCAATCAAAGTCAAAATGCTCATTTCTTATTCAATCCGCGTTAACTCAGTAACAAAAAATCGTAGAAACATTTTTAAAAAAAGATTTTGTAGGGAAAACTTCGAGCTTTCACATTGGAAAGTCAAAAAATTTCGCAGAATTTTTTTGAGCACGTGACAGGCCCACAAAGTGAGAAGAAAATTTCCCATTTTGTCCAGCTCGTGGTTTTCTATATGTAAAAATTACCAAACTCACAGAAACTAAAAGAAAATAGTGATCTTCTGAAAGTAGAGATTTCAAGCTTTAAAACCCTTTTTTTAAACTTAAATTTTGTTCATTTTTAACGAAGATACAGCTGCTCAAATTTTGCCTAGTTTTTAAGAAAATTTAAGTGTTCCTTTAATTTTTGTGACGAGTGTATATGTTCTCTCTGTAATTGGCGCTGTAATTTACAGAGATATCATTTCTTTTTTGTAATTGTAATAGATCACTTAAAGCGCGACTCTTTTTTGATAAAGTAACATAATTTTGTGATGTGTATCACTTCGGTTATAATTTTTTGGAAATAAAAATACTAGTGCTTAGATTTTTTCGAGATTTTTCGAGATACAAAGATTACGTCTACCACTTGTTACTTAGGTTTTTTCGATAATACTACTACTTAGTTTTTCCGAGGTAACCATGCGTGTACTTGGCGCCTTTTTTTACCTTTTTGAAAAATAAAATTTACCTCTTTTTTATAATAAAGAAAAATTCGTTTATTCCGCCAATGATTATCAAAACAAGAAACATTTATTATTATCGACTAATTGGCAATGTATACAAACGCTGCGACGTTTCGACCCCTGGATCGGGTCCTTTTCAAGCAAATCTAACTGACAAACAATTCAAAATTAATTAATTTGGTCGAAGAAATAACAATATTAATATTTAGTCAATTCATAAGAGCGATACCTATTAATCCATGTCAAAAACTTACACGTCCCCATCGTTGAAATTTTTACCAGAAAAAGTCATAAATTAAGTCACTACAAGAACAATGGTCAAGTCAATGCCAGCGAACTACAAATTATTACAGTCATTGTGTGATTCTACAAAATGTACATTACGTGCAAGTTCATGACACGCGAGATGAGCACATCAAGAAACGCTGCCGATCGGGCCCCTCACGATGCAACGCTATCACTCCGTCATCAGGAGCAATGCTCTGTCAAGGGAGCGCAGACAAACGGCGCGACCACATGTCGGAGTCTCGAGACGTACTGATCTCTTACACGGTTCAACGCACAACATGGAAAGTTATAGTACATATAATGCTCGCGTGGTGTCTATAACGACGAGATGACTTTATCGTATGCAGGGTTCAAGTTTTCAGTGTCTTTTTTCAAATTGATCGTGTTGGAGTGTTTTTTAATTAGAAACATTTCAGCAATCTCTCTCTTTTTTAAGTTCTTTTCCCTGTGGATGATATTGGTTTCGGACCATTTAAAATTATGGCCTAACATTATACGGTGTTTGCTAACGACAGATTGATTGCTGTCATGCTTATTAATATCTTTTTTATGTTCGTCAATTCGTGTTATTAAGTGACGCTTGGTTTGCCCTATGTATGTCGCATCGCAATCGCCGCAATCTATTGACTAAATATTAATATTGTTATTTCTTCGACCAAATTAATTAATTTTGAATTGTTTGTCAGTTAGATTTGCTTGAAAAGGACCCGATCCAGGGGTCGAAACGTCGCAGCGTTTGTATACATTGCCAATTAGTCGATAATAATAAATGTTTCTTGTTTACCTCTTTTTCTTACCTTTGTTTTCTTAATTTCGTTTAAATTTAAGACGTAGTATCATCCTTGATATCTATGTTTCTTTACATAAACTCGATTTTTACGCACAAATCTTTGTCAATACAACGATTTAACTTTATAACTTATCTTCTAATATAACTTATCTTCTAATATAAGAAATCAATAGTATTTGTAACTTTTTAATGAACCGTAATCTTCAACACGTGGCTTCTCTCCAACACGTTGCTTCTCTCGGAAATTTTGCTCTTATAATATTCCGCTACGTGCCCTACGAGCGGAGATATTGCGACGCAAAGTCCAAATGTGAAATTTTTTTTATTAAAATACGTCGTCTACTCATCACTCATGCCATGCTATCATTTCATTGGCTGGAATCGTGTCCTTTTCACTTTTTCGACACTGGCGGTGCTGCTAGAATCGCCAGTTTCGATGTATACGTGTGTGTGTACTGCGCGCAGTGCAGACAGTGCGTTTAGCGCGCTGTCACCGGCTGTCACAGTCACATACATAACCTATAACACGGTAGTGTCCCGCGTCAAGTTCGCGCTATAGTTTTTTGTCGTCGGCAACCTGGGACACGTAGACATCGAATTCAAAGTATTAATACACCTAGACACCGAAAACTACGGAGCGCATTATCTGGACGTCATCATCGGCAACCTGGGACACGTAGACATCGAATTCAAGGTATTAATACACCTAGACACCGAAAACTACGGAGCGCACTATCTGGACGTTGTCATCGGCAACCTGGGACACGTAGACATCGAATTCAAGGTATTAATACACCTAGACACCGAAAACTACAAAGCGCATTATCTGGACGTCGTCATCGGCAACCTGGGATACGCAGACATCAAATTCAAAGTATTAATACACCTAGACGTCGAAAACTACGGAGCGCATTATCTGGACCTCGTTGTCGGCAACCTGGGACACGTAGACATTGAATTCAAGGTATTAATACACCTAGATACCGAAAACTACGGAGCGCATTATCTGGACGTCGTCATCGGCAACCTGGGACACGTAGACATCGAATTCAAAGTATTAATACACCTAGACACCGAAAACTACGAAACGCACTATTTGAACTTCGTCATCGGCAACCTGGGACACGTAGACATCGAATTCAAAGTATTAATACACCTAGACGTCGAAAACTACGGAGCGCACTATCTGGACCTCGTCATCAGCAACCTGGGATACGCAGACATCAAATTCAAAGTATTAATACACCTAGACGTCGAAAACTACGGAGCGCACTATCTGGACCTCGTCATCAGCAATCTGGGACACATAGACATCGAATTCAAAGTATTAATACACCTAGATACCGAAAACTACGGAGCGCATTATCTGGACGTCGTCATCGGCAACCTGGGACACGTAGACATCGAATTCAAAGTATTAATACACCTAGACACCGAAAACTACGAAGCGCACTATTTGAACCTCGTCATCGGCAACCTGGGACACGTAGACATCGAATTCAAAGTATTAATACACCTAGACGTCGAAAACTACGGAGCGCACTATCTGGACCTCGTCATCAGCAACCTGGGATACGCAGACATCAAATTCAAAGTATTAATACACCTAGACGTCGAAAACTACGGAGCGCACTATCTGGACCTCGTCATCGGCAATCTGGGACACATAGACATCGAATTCAAAGTATTAATACACCTAGATACCGAAAACTACGGAGCGCATTATCTGGACGTCGTCATCGGCAACCTGGGACACGTAGACATCGAATTCAAAGTATTAATACACCTAGACACCGAAAACTACGGAGCGCACTATCTGGACTTCGTCGTCGACAACCTGAGACACGTAGACATCGAATTCAAAGTATTAATACACCTAGACACCGAAAACTACGGAGCGCACTATCTGGACCTCGTCGTCGGTAACCTGTATATCGACTCGATGGATTTATTCGCTGGGTTGATAATAATAATAATATATATAATAATATTATAATAATATTATTTATTATCAAGATTATTTGATCAAGAGACACGGTACCTAATTTACTTAAATATAAAAATCTTCCTCCTGACCGATAAGTCTATCGACCTATAATAATTTACCTACTAGATCGATAATAATGCGCGCACAATATCGAAACTGGCGATACTAGCACCGCCACCGCCAGTGGCGAAAAAGTGAAAGTGACGTTTTCTCTGATCACGTGATATATATACAATCGGCGTTAGGAGGAGGAGGAGGAGGAGGAGGAGGAGTATCTTAATATAAAATTTTCACATTTCGACTTTTGCTCGCAATATCTCCGCTCGTAGGGCACGTAGCGGAAAAATGAAAAGAACGGACCCCCCCCCCAAATCGACCCCAAGCTATCGATCAAGCCTATTTAGAACTTGATCCGTTCACTCGTTATCGAGATCTCAACATCTCGAGTACTTGCAAATCGTCGCGTCGCGTAAAAGAGTCACGGTCGGTCTCGCTCCGCGTGTACTTGGCGCGAGACACTACCGTGTCTCTTGATAATATAATTGTTTATTTAGTGTTTACGTTGATTTTTTTTCACGATTTATCTTTTTACTTCCTTAAATTTTACTTGGCTATACCCGTGTCTGAATTTGGACTGACTTACATTTGCGAGCTGTTTCTCGGGCAGCCTTCTTATCGTAAACCGAAACCTGATACCTCAAATATGATACCTATTGTTGATTTTTTAGAGAATTTATAGTTTATCTTTCTTCGTTTATAATCGCGGATATAGGTCTTGAATTTCGTTGTGGATAACTGTTTTATTCTTAATATCTTTAATTTCAATATCAGGAGCAGAGCAAATAATATTATTTGTATGTTGTTGTGAATGTAATGTATTTGTTTCTGAGTTTTCATTTTCTGTTATTATTTGTGTTAATGTTTCTTGTGTTTTTGTTGTTTTTGATGGCAAAGATGTTTGATCTTTTTCCTTTCGTGTTGTTCCTCTTGCTAAATATAACAGCAAATTCGTCACTGAGTCCCATAGCGCTCCAATTAAATAAATTGACCATCCGTAAATAGTAAAGTGCGTAGCCATGTATGATGGTATCTACTATTAATTTAGTTGTTCTTATGCAGAAGTATAATCTAATTACTCCCGCACTTGCATTGCCGATGGATAAAAACGTTCCCCAAATTTTCTTTCAAGCGTTTTCCGTGATTTTTTCCAATGAATTTTCATCCAGAAGGTGAGAGAGAGATATTCCTTGTGTTAGTACTGGTTCTCCCTTTACGCCGCGCGCCATTGTGTTTAAAATTCCATTTCTTTCTGCTGGGAACATTATTTAATCCCTTAAATTTTCAAGTTCATTATTAGTATAAATGCCGCTCGCTGCCAAAGGTCCAGGATCATTATATTGCCACGTAGGTTTACTGTTCGGTTTTAAAATCGCTGGTGATTTGCTGTATTCCAGAATTGGTGTTATTCGATACCATCCATCATTTAAAAGATACATTGTTGGAATAATACGGCTACATGTAGTCTGTGTTCCTGTTTTAAATAAGATGTGAGTCCTCGGCGCTAAGAAATATGTTTCGTTTCCTCTAGATACTGGTAGCTGTTGATAACATTCTTGCGTGTGTCGATACTTAACGTCCACCGGTGTGCATTTAACTATATGTACGACTTCTCCAGAGATCACTGCCATATATCCGGGTCCTTTCATAATTTGGTACGCAAAATCATCTGGAGTATGGATTGCTAGGCTCAGTGCATTCTTCATTACTTGTCGTTCTAAGTTGCAGCGTTGTGTCAATACATCTGTGTATAAACGGTTCATCTGTGTGCGTGTATGTCTTTCTACGTAAATGAATTTTGAGTTTATATAAGCAAAAATATCCAAATTTTCTACTGATATACGGCGCTTATGCGCAAAAGTTTCTCCTTTTTTAATTTCTAAAATTACAAGTTTCGGAAGCTCTGTTTTAATTAACGTAAATCCACAAAGAAGCTCTTCCCCCATTTGTGTTAACGCAAAAGTGACATCTTTAATTGACAAGGAATAAATAATTTGCAAATTTTTATCTACATCACTAACCATCTTATTTGCTTTTCCTTCATATAATACATCATAATGATTGAATTTACAATAATCGTTGGGTATTATTTCCCAAAAAGTATATTTTCCTTCGATATCTATACAATTCCCATCTGAATATTGACAGGTTGTTCCTGTTAAATGTATCTAATTTGTTTCTATATTAGTTACTGCTTGATGAGAATTTAGACTAATGGTTATTATTCCTTGCACAACTACATTTTGCCATGTCCCATAGGGATTTGAATATTGTGTTCCAAAACATTGTCCGTCTGTTGTTACTGATCCCGCAAAAGTGATTGGTCGCGACGTTGTTTGATTTACTTTTAACCCATTAATTACATTATTAACATTTATAATAAGTGTTTCTGTCTTATGCATATTTTTACATTAATCAACCGTTGTATCGATAATATATTCTGCTTGTGCATTAGTTAGAGTTGCTATATGTAAGTGCATTCCGCAGTAATAAATTGTTTTTGATATCGAAATTTTACATTGAATTACATGGATTGTGTCAAATTTTGCAAGTTGTAATAATTGAATATTAGTTTCCTCTATATGTGGTTCTATTAACGGTATGTTGCATTCTTCTATTTCCAATAACGAGACAGTCGTCACATTGAAGTTCGATGTCCCGCAGTCGTATCCGATGATTCCATATATTTGTTGAATATTGAGAAGTAGGGTGATTATCAGGATCATCTTCATCTGTGTTAATTACAATTTAAGAAAAAGGTTTATTTCTGTAATTCTAAAAAAAAAATTATTATTCTATAAGATTAAAAATGTTGCGCGGTACACCTTTAATCTTATTTCATTTTTCTGATTTTATTTGAATGAACAATTTTTGATTTTTCTTTAAAAAGGAGTTTAATATTTCCATTTGGTAAAATATCTGTTATTATATGTGGATCGGAATATTGGTCTCCTAATTTACCTTTCTTTGGTTCATTTAAAAGAAAAACTTGATTATTTATTTGAAAGGTTTGTGGATTAATCTTTTATCGTAATATTTTGATTTTAATTTTGATGCAATCAAGCATTCTCGAGCCAATTCTTGTAGGTCGTGAATATTTGTCATTAATTGATATAGATAATCGTCATATGTCTTTTCTTTTCCAATATCATTAACAATTTCACTGGATGGTTGTCTGGCTGTTTTACCAAATACCAACTCATACGGAGTATATCCAGTGGATTCATGAGTACTTGTATTATACGAAAAGGTAGCATATTCTAGTAAATCGTCCCATTCTGTGAATTTATTTACATATTGTTTTAAATATTCAACTAATATTAAATGTGACCTTTCCAAAGCTCCATTTGCTTGTGGATAAAAGGCAGTTGTTCTATATTGTTTAATTTTGAATTGTTTAGTAAATCTTTTCATTAAATTACTCATGAAATTTGTGCCTTGATCAGTCAAAATTATTTTAGGCGCTCCGAAAATGCAAATAAAGTATTTTAATAACGCATCAGCTACTTGAACAGCAGTTATTGATTTTAGAGGGATAGCAAGGAAAAATTTTGTGAGATGATCTTGGATTGTTAGGATATAGGAATTTCCTTTGGTGGTTTCAGGTAATGGTCCGACTATATCCATTAATATTTTTTCAAATGACGAAAATGGTGTGTCAGTGATTAGCATGGGCTGTTTAGTTTTAACTCTAACTAATTTTTTAATTTGACATTGCAAACATTGACTAATATAATTTTGAATATCAGCTTTAATGTTCCCCAATAAAAATTTTGTCTGATTTGATTATAAG